>SZWC01016882.1:27391-39324 GCA_023375785.1 Penium margaritaceum
GTAGTAGTAGTAGTAGTAGTAGTAGTAGTAGTACTAGTAGTAGTAGTAGTAGTAGTAGTAGTAGTAGAAGTAGTAGTTGTAGTAGTAGTAGTAGTAGTAGTAGTAGTACTAGTAGTAGTAGTAGTAGTAGTAGTAGTAGTAGCAACAGCAGCAACACTGGTGACTTCTGTGAAAATCAGTCCCACTAGTAGCCACATCATTGCAACCGTAGTAGCAGCAGCAGCAGCACTGAAAACCCTGCTCTTGTTGTTTGATGAGAGGCAGCTATACTAGCATCAGCGACTGTAGTAGCAACAGCAGCAGCAACAGCAGCAGCAGCATCAGTAGCAGAACCGTCATTGTAACAAGAGTGACATCATGAGTGGCATTAGCACCAGCATCAGCTGCTGCATAAACACCAACCTGCCGCAGTTAGAGCAGTATAGAGTGGACCACTTCGGCTCCTACTACAAAGAGTGTGAGCCGCTGCGTCAAGCACGGTGGCGATACATCACTGATGGCGGGTCTGTGACACAGCACGTCATCGCACCGCCAATGCCAGCACAACCCCATCGTTAAGCTGGAGGAAACTCCCCATCTCCCACTCAACGCGGCAGTCGGAACTCATCTAGTGCACTGGCAGTAGAACACAATGAAGAGGCGCCCATTACCATCGCTCAGTACGGGCTTGCATTTCCTGGGGTGACAGTAGGTCTCATCAATGCAGCAGCATTGGTGTCAGCCAATTTTGCAGTTGGGGAACGCGCGGCTCTCACAGCCCTCTGCTACTTCCACTGGTTATGCCACTGAATCTTACACTGAGGCTGTAGTTGTGATTGGGCCAATGGCGACAGCGGTAGCTAACCTTGCGCAGCAGCTAGCAGCAGCCGCAGTCAAGGTGGACTTTGCAGCTATGTCTGTAGCCTCCGCCATCGCCTCTGGTGGAATAGCCATCTCAGCCATCTGCATCTCCACGGCAGCAGCTATCGCTGCAACAACAACACAGCCGTCCGTTGGCCGCCCTCACACTGTCCCCATCATCTCTGCCACAGCAGCAATGTCAAACTTGAGCACAGAAACACTCCTAGGGGACTTTTGTCTTGTCATCCTCCTTATTGAATCCTTCTCTATTTTTCCTGCCGCTGTGGCTTAATCTGCTCCGTTGCTCTTCACCACCTCCCATCAACTTGCATAGTGCGTCAGGCACCCTGCTGTTGTGTATCACCTCATTTTTTGGGCACGCCTTTTGGGTGAGGCTGTCATGCAACCCAGCGAAGGATTTCCATATGCATTCTCTGAATTTCCCACGCCCTTTGGGGTGGGAGAAAATCTGCCATTTTTTTCCAGCAGAGAGGTCTGTCGCCATTCTTGGCAATGAAGAGTCATTGATTGGAGAGCTACAACGTGAGCTGCATGCTACTCACAAGACTCAACGCCTAGCTGAGGAGTGCCTCTGGGCTCAAGCCGATGACCGTGCTAAGCTTGCTGATGAATGCACTATGCCGGTCTTCTCTTGCTTGCCTATTGCACCTCTCACTACTGTTGCCCCGACAGCACTTGCCGCAACGTCTGCCACCTCTGACTCCACTGCCTCAAACCCTGTTGTGTCCTCCTTGTCTCATTCCACTTCCTCTGTTGTAACCCTGCACACTCCACCTGTACTACACCAGCACGAGTTTTACTCCCAACCACCTATCCTTACCTTTGGTCTTGTCCTCTCCACATGGGTCGTGGGCTTTAAATCCTGGGCCAAAGAGAAGTAACCAAGGGATTATTTCTTCCTCGCTGACCCTGCTGCCAACCCCCCCTCTGTGTATGTTCCATCAGTCTGCACGAGACGTATGTACCCTCACCAGAGCTGCACCTGAACACCTCAGCAAAGACATCGGCACCTGCAATGCAGATCCTACCAAGCGCACCGCTCCAAATACCATTGGCCCGTATGTGTTCTTGCATCACCGCTTCACCATCACTGGCCAGGCTATTGTTTCTTAAGTCACTTTGCAAAGCGAAATAAGATATGTAATTCTACCAAGCGCACCGCTCCAAACACCGTTGGCCTGTAGGCATTTCTGTATCAGCGCTCCACCATCACTGGCCAGGCTGCCCAAAGTGCACTGGCAGTCCAGTTCACCACCTTGCTAATGTGCGGAGATGAGACTGCGGACGTCTACTTTGCCCATGGCATCAAGATTCTCTGTGAGCTTGGAGATGCAACGCCCGGTCAGCTCTCTGCCATCATCAAAACTATGAACGGTCTGATTCCTCTCTGACCTTCTCCCCGAGGTGAAGGCTAACAAGCTGGTGCATCTGGCTGCTCAGCTCGATTCATTCAAGTCCCCACCTTGGGTCGGCACCCAATGGGACGTTTTTGCTAAGCGCCTTGATGCTCGGTGGACGAGCCTACAGATTATACGCTTGCACCGCCTTGCTGTCACTTGTGTCTCTGTTGTAACCGCCTTTGCTCCTCCATCCTCCTCTGCTTCCTTGTCTTCCTTATTGGCCTCTACTACTACTAGCGCTGCACATGTTGTACAGGGCTATGATCGCAATAGGGGCAAGGGTGGTAAAGGGAAAGACAAGACGAAAGATGATGCCTTTCATGCGCCGATCAGCTGTCTTCACTTAGAGCTGTGGCTTGAGCAAGCACAGTGCCTACAAGTTCCCTGCTCCTCCTCACGACGCACACTTCGCAGCTGCGATGAGTACCTACTGGACCCGCATTGCTTTTTCGTCCTCGTCCACCTTGTCCTCAAGCTCTCACCCCAGCCCCACCTCCTCAGTGGCACATGCTCACTCTGCAACCAGGACCTCCCTCGCTCCTCCCTCCCCTTATCCTTGAGAATGGCCATTACCCTACGGTGCACCTTCCTCAACTGGGCTCCCTTCCTCTGCTTATGCCCTGCTGTCACGGTTCATGTCTACTTGCCCGTCGCTACCCTTGTTGTCTGCTCCCTCGGACTCCTCCCAGTCAACCCGCCACCAGCCTCTAAGGGCAAAGTTAAGTTGGAATATGGAGATCACCTTCACCCTCGAGAAGGGGGAGTACAGGTGCAGCACATTTGACCCAACATTCTTTGTGACTAGGCATTCTGCACTGTTTTTTGCAATCTTTTTGTACGTTGATGACGTTTTATCGTGTCTCATGGTAACTCAGCAATACGATGAGTGAAGGCGCTGTGGCAGTCCACGGACAAGAAGGACCTTGGACCTGCTGAAGTCTTCGTGGGGATGAATCTTATGTGGGATTGCCAGCAGTGCACTCTTCATGGCCACCAGTCTGTGTATCTTCAGTGCCGGGGTGCGTCCCTTCTTGAAAATGTAAAAGACTGCATCGGCGCAGATTTCTACTACATGTTAGAGGCTTCTTAAGACAATAGATATGTCTAGTCCGGGGGAGCCGTTGGATGTCACCAATTACCTTTGTGTCATCAGTTCCCTCATGCACCTTGCCACATCTAGGAGGACGCACGTAGCCTTTGTGGTGAACCTTCAGGCACAGTTTCTGTAGTGTCCACGTTCATGTCACCTAGAGGGTACACTGCGTGCAGTGCCTTATGTGCTATCCACAGCACAAGTCGGGTTGTGCTACAAGGCACAATCATCTGCTATTATTAGGTACACTAACAGTGACTGGGCTCATGGTGTTGATGTGCAAAGTAGCAAATGGTGTTGGTTTTCATGCATCTCTCACTGTGCTTTGTTGTGTCCTCCCGGCTTGTGTATATTTGTGTTCAGATGACTGAAGGCGAGACGGGACGCTGATGGAGTGTCGTCTGGTGGGGCCGACGCACGCTGAGGCCTACGCGCAGTTTGTTGGAGCCTCCTCCCTCCTATGTGCTCATATCCATCGGCAAACCTCCTCGGCATTCATGCCATAGGCAGTCTTTGTCCCTACATATGCTGTCTACATGCGTCTAGTGCTTGGTCTGATTGCACTATTGCATTTGCAGCATTGTGTTATGCATAGGGTCCAAGTTTCATGGTTTTCGGACACTGTTAGTACCAGGGACTAGAGTAGACGCCGCCAGGGTTTAGGCGGCCATAACTCTTGACTGTTGTTTTTCTAGCTCATTTTGACCACACGACAATGTTTGTAGCAGCGGTGTTATGGTATGGTCCAGTTTTCAGGCAAAACGGACGACACCCGGGTTTTGCGCTGTCGGCCGTATGGCATGGCTTCTTGAGAAAACCCTGCCTGACAGAAAATGGACTTTTCTTGTATTGGCTGGTGAGCTGAGTAACAAGCTCTACAGACCTAAGGAGAGGCTAGTTCTTGCACGGTTCTCCCATTGTTGATTTTTCTCAGTTCTTAATTAGTCATTTCCTGTTTTCAACTGTTGTCAGGCGCTAACTCTGGCACGCGCAGCTCTGAGTAACAAACACCAGAGCTCTCAGACTTAGGCTCTGGTACAGCAGACTGAGGGAGCAGCTTAAGGAATGAGTGCGGGTTCCCACATGCTGCATCAACAACACTGCTGCCCCGGCGAACAAGTCCAGTCAACGCCAGCGGTCCCCAGAATGCGCCCGTGCAAGGGAAATGCTGCTAGATTTTTTCAGGCAGCGTTGACCCACCGGGTGGCGTCGTCAAAACACTCTTGACGTAGGGGAAATGTTGTTGAAGATTGCCCCTCTGCATGCCCACGTGCGGCGACGGGAGGCGCCGTCGAGCCGCCAGAGAGAGGAAATTCCTTGTCGTTGGATCTGGCGACTCAATGATTGCTCAGATCCAAAAATGAAGGATTGCCCTTGAAATTTGACAAGTTGTTGAATCCGGTGGAGGTTGTTTCACTGGAATGGGACAAGTAACGAGGGAGATATGGGCTTCCAAAGTTGGGGTGTGCGCGGCGACTCTGGGGATTTTGCTCCGGAAGGATTGCCAAGGCGTCCGGTGGATGATCCGCCGGATTTAGAAGTGCAGTTTTGTTACTGAGGGACTTAGCCAAAAACCTGGCCCGGAGACCGAAACTCACTAGTACAGTTTGTTACTCAGGGACCGTAAAAATTCCGACTAGAGTCCGCAAACTGGTTTCGACCCACACCAATCCCCATCACCAAACTCGATGATTGACTCATCGAAACAGACCCCAAAGGCGCAAGGGGTGCTGCCACTACGCGTACGGACATCTGCGCCTCTGGAATGGCGTTTGGATCGGTCCTTGATGTGTGAAGGCGCCTCGGCGGGCGATGTCGTGCGCGCCGCCAACTGAGCAGCTGGTTTGGGGTGCTGAGCTTCGGCTAGCGTAGCGGGAGCTACGGTGATCTAAATTGCGCACGGTTTGGTGCGTTGGAGAGCTCATGACTAGCCCTAAAAATGTTCAGATCATTTCCATGTTCCAAAACTAATGTAAAATCACGTTCTTCCTGTCACAAAAATAACTTTCTCGCAACTGTCTTCAACTCTCAAAAACATAGCGTGAGGCGACCAGAAAGCTCACTCTTAGACTCACAACACCCACACAAACATAGTCGTGAGCACAGAAGACCCGTCGGGCCACGTTAGAACCGCATCACGGTTTCTGAGAAATGCTGCCAAATATTTTTCTGGAGCACGAACCCCAAGATGGTGGTACTGTTCGTGGATGCGCGGCCGCCACGCAGGACCAACGCCGGAGCCGCGTCGATGCACGTGGCGACGATACCAAGAAAGTGACTGTGTTGCTACCAACGCGGCAACAACACCAGCAGCACGCAGCAAGCACATGCAGTGAGCATCTAGTAGCACCACCAGTAGCAAGCAATTGCTACTGCAGCAAGCAATAGTAGCAGTAGCAGCACGCAACACCAGCAATGAGCAGCAAGGAGCAAGTAGCGAGCAGCAGCAATAGCTAGCACCAGCAGCAGTCATGGGCAGCAGCAGCAGCCGGCAGCAGCAGTAGTAGCGTGGAACACCAGCGAGCAGCAGCAACAGCTAGCAGTAGTAGAAGGAGCAGCAGCCAGCAGCAGCAGGTCTGGCAGCTGCCGGCAGTAGGAGCAGCAGCTGCTGCTCACATCTCGCTGCTCGAAGCAACCTGCGAGCTCACTGCCTGCAGCTCACAGCTCACAACGAGCAGGGAGAAGCGTGCTCCCTACTCGCAGCTTGCAGCAAGCAGTGAGCAGTGAGCTCATAGCTTGTAGTAATTAGTGAGCAGCGAGCTCACAACTCACAACTCTCAATGAGTAATGAGCAAGGATGATGAAAAAATAAAACAAAAAAACACACACAAAAAAATCTTGCAAACACGCAGGTGGTCTTGATCTAGTAGCAGCAGCCACCACCGCCACTGCAACAGCTCCAACAGCACGCAACACCTTAGCAGCAGCAGTGGCATCAGCTGCAACAACAACAACAGTAGTAGCACCAGCGGCGGCAGCGTGGTTGTAGCGGCAGCAACAGCAACAATGTTTGCTACAACAGCAACAACAACAACAACAAGAGCGGCATCAGTAACAACAGCAGCAGTAGCAGCAGCTCTACAGCTGATGCAGCAGTGGCTGTAGCAACAGCACGACAGCCATCACTAACGTCAGCCATACTTGGCTGACAACATTGCGGATGTCACCAACAACACAAAAAATCTACAACAGCAACCAAGCACATAACGCAGTAGTAGCTACTAACGTCAACCATCCTAGGCAGACATCATTGCTGATGTCACTGTGGACATCACTATCACACAAAGAAAAGAGGAGGGGAAACAATGGACACCATGGTAGAAATTGAGAGGGATCCTCCTTTGTTGGAGGGCCCCCCATCCTTCAACAATTGCAGCAATGGCAGCAGCAGTAGCACCTGCTGCTGCCACCGTTTCAATAGCAAAAGAAGCAGCAGTAGCAACAGTAGTAGCTCTAGCAGCCGTAGCAACACCCGCTACAACAACAGCAATAGTAACAGCAACAGTAGAGGCAACAGCAACAATAGCAGCAGCAGCACACATAACGACAGCAGCTATAGCAACATCCGTCGTCACAGCAGCAGTAGCATCCGTAGAAACACCAACACCCCGCAGGCTCTAACATTGGTCATGTTGGCGTGACAAATCCGCTCGCCGCTTTGCGCCACCAACTCAAAACGCTGACACAACAACTAGCGGTACGGTAGCCACTAACACAGTTTCCACAGTAGCCACAACAGTAGCATAAGAAGCCATCGCAGCAACCGCAATAGCAGCAACGTTAGCAAGCACCTTTTCTTCCACCTGGGTACGCAAGCCCTACGGTATCATATGCCATAGAGTACCTCGTGTAGCAACACACCCACCGCCAACAGCAGACGATGAGGTCAGTCCTAGGCTCCACTCTGGGTGCCGGCCGCAGGCCGAAGGACTTCAAAACCCCACCGCCGCCGCTTCAGGATGGCAAGCAGTCCCGGAGCTGGGGGCTCAGGTTCCGCAACTGGGCACAGGGTGAGTGCTTGTGGCCCTACGATGTCCCGCCCTTCGACTCCACCAAGGCGGACCAGGTATATGACGCTAGTCACTCCGCGCATGCCCTCGTCCTTGTTGCCCCTCGAGTTTCATGTCTCGCCCTTGAGCCCTTCCTCGGTGATCTCACCACTGGCGCACTCCCTGACCCCGCAGCAGCGTGGCACGTACTTTCGCGCCCTCATTGTCTATCCAGTGACACCGAGACCAGCCACCTGATCTGGGAGTTCAACTCCCTTCGCATAGGGGAGATCACGATGGTCACCACCTATTGGCAGCACACAGAGGAATTCCTATGCTACCTCGAAGACGCTACTCCATCCTTTCTCTTCGCACTCCTGACCATCAAGCACGGTGCTACCGACGTCTTCTCAAACATCTTCATCCACTACTCCCAAGAGGTCCTTGCCGTGATGGTTGCCCAGGGTAACCTCATGCCCTGGGCATGCGGACTCTTCTATCGCATCAAGGAGGCTCGTCAGGATTCACACATCCATCGCACGGAGTCAATCACCTCTCCTACCGTTGCCTCAATGGCTGTTGCCGCCCTAGTAGCAGCAGCATCTTCCGGCGCCTCCTCGTCCGGCAAGAAGCACAGGGGCAAGAAGGGAAAGGGCCCATAACAGTATTCTAGAGGATCCGGTGGCGGTAGCCTTGTCTACCACAGCTGTGGCCAATCAGAAGACATGTGGTACACGTGTCCGCTCCCAACTCACAAGGCTCGCATCATCGCCACCATAAGTCGCTAGCGTAAGCGTTAGCTTGGCACCACTGCCGTGACTGTCACTGCTCCTGTTGCATCCGCGCTGCTCGCGACAAATCCACCGCAGTATCTTTTGAAGCCGTCCGCGCCCGCTCCTCCGTCACCGGTGCCTTCCTCCTCCTTCCAGGACTTCGGTGCCCTCACATCGCAATCGTTCTACTCCGTCAGACCCTCCACACGCGAGCGTCACTTGGAACAGTTCATCGGACTCCAGCTCGGCCTTTCTTGCCCTCCTCCCCAGGGAAGTGTGAGTTGTGTTGTCACTGGTTCCACTGCCCTACCCTGCATGAAAGAGTCTATGCTGCGGTCGTATCCTGTACCTTTGCCCACTCCATCCTCTGTCGTGCCCTTCTCATGTGCTCCTCTGTATGATGATGTCTCCTGGCTAGATGACTGGCAGTCCCGGTTTGCACCTCCGTCCACCGCGTCCGAGTCACTTGCCCACTGCCTTGTGACTATAAGAGACCTGGCCACACCAGTCCAGGCTCCGTCAAAGACTTGGATCATTGACTCTGGGGCCACGCATCACATGACGGCCTCGCACAAGGTTTTTAGTTTCCTTGGTCCCGTCACCCATGTCTCCGGGGTTCGGATGGGTTCTGGTCATGTTTTACCCATTCCTAGTGTCGGCGTTGTTCGTTTCCGTGGTCCTACTCATGATGTCTTTATGAGTGATTTCCTCTTCATCCCTGGCCTTGAGCTCAGCCTCCTGTCTATCATCGTCCTTGTTTGCATGAGCATGGACGTTCTGCACTTGCGTGGTATTGGCACTATGTTGTTGCGTCCGTCAGGTTGTGCCATTTTGCATGCCACTGCCCGGGGTAACTTGTGGCACGTACCGCGCTTGTCCGCTTCTACATCAGTCCCCTCCTTATTTGCCAACACTGGCCACGTGTTTGCTACTAGCCCACTCTCTCTACAGTTCACACATCTCCTACATCACTGCCTTTGTAACGTCTACTCTACAGTTGTCAATAGTATGCTTCGCACGTAGCCACCATGTGCCTTGATGCAGCCTCCTTTTGTATGCAATTTCCCATCGATTGCAATGATTGTGCTCAGGGGAAGATGCATCGTTCCACCTATCCCCTACCTGCCTCTCGTGCAACCGCCCCGCTTGACATGGTTCATTGTGATGTCATGGATCCCCTCCTGAAAGAGTAAGTCGAAGAGCACGATCGTTATGTCCTGACACTTACGGACGACTACTCTTGCTATTCATAGGTGTTCTGCCTTTGGCAGAAGAGCGACGTTGCTCCCGCCATTCGGGACTGGCTTGTCCATGCTGAGCATGAGCGTGGTCGCCGTCTCCGTCACTTCCGTTCCAATTCTAGGGGTGAGTTTCTGGGGGAGACCACACTCTTCCTTGCCTCCCGTGACATCCATCATGAGACGTTGGCGCCTTCCACTCCAGCCCATAACGGTGTCTCTAAGCGGTGGAACCGCACCATGGCCGACACCGTCCGTACCATGCAGGTCGAGTCCGGTCTCTCTAGCGGCTTCTACTTTGAGGCCATGACCTACATGATGTGGGTCTAGAACCAGATTCCTCACGGACCCATTCTCTATCAGTCCATACCATACCAGCACTGGTATGGAGAGCGAGCCTACCTCCGTCTGACCCACATCTGGGGTTGTGTTGTCATCGTATGGTTGCCCACCCCACACCAGGGTAGCAAGCTTGAGCCTTGTTGCCGTCCCTGCACCTTCCTTGGCATCTCACGTCAGTCAATGGCATGGCGTTTCTAGGATCTCACCTGTCACTGCATCGTTGAGTACCAGGATGCCCTCTTCTTTGAAGACATTTTTCCCCGCAACCGTGTTCGCTCCAGCGCGTCGATTTTCTTCCCATCGATGGGGGAGTGTTAGGTCTGTCCTCCGTCTAACCACGTCCGGACGTCCCATCGTCTGTGCCCGCGGTTCCTTTTGCACCGGCTGCCCCGTCCGTGTCCGCCACCCACTTAGGGCTGGCTGCCTCGTCCGCGTAGCCCCTCAGAGCCAGCTGCCTCGTTTGTGTCCGCCAGCCCCTGAGTGTTGGCTGCCCCTTTTGTGTCCGCCAGCCCCTCAAGGCCCGCTACCCCGTCAGTGTCCGCCAGCCCCTCAGAGCCGGCTGCCCCGTCCGTGTTTGTCAGCCCCTCACGGCCGGTTGCCCCGTTTGTGTCGACACGCTACACACGTGGTCCGGGTGGGAGCCTCCACCAGTGAGCGCTCAAGTTGCCTCCTCGCACCCTCTCGTGCCACGACCCCCTGTCACCCCACGAGGTTCCTTACCTCTTGGCAGACCCACTCCCATAATGGTGAGTGGGGACCCTGGCACCAAGGCACTTGGCTTGGCCACATTATCATTTGTCACTGACTTACATCCGGGGTCGGCTTTGGGCTACGCCTTCCTCCATGAGGAGTACCGACATGCCGTTGTGGCTGCACTCACGTGGTTTCCACCTGGAGCACAAGACGCATACGCCCTCATTGTTTGCCCCACAGAGCGACTGGTGGACCCAACCACCCTATGAGAGGCCCGGGCGTCGCTCAACGCCGTACACTAGGAGGCTGCATGCCGTGACAAGCTTGCTTCCATTTGGCAGTATCAGGTCTACGAACTTGATGACCTTCCCCCCGGCCAAAAGGCCATTCGCGCCAAGTGGGTCCTTCAGCAAAGCTAGAAGCCAGACAGGTTACAGGACAAGTACAAGGCCCGTCTTACGGCCAAGGGGCTTACTCAGGTTCCTAGGGTTGACTATGAACGATTCTTCTCCCAAGTCATGCGTTTCTCGACTAGTCGAGCATTGTTCAACCGGGATGCCCAATACGGGTGGGAGCTATATCAGATGGATGTGAGCAACGCCTTTCTCCATGGTTCATTGGAAGGCCAGAAGCTCTACATGGTGTAGCCTCAAGGCTTTCACGATGGCTTCGGCAAGGTCTGGAAGCTGCGAAATGCCCTCTACAGCCACAAGCAGTCACCACACTGCTGGGACCATGAGGTCAGTCGCACACTTATCAGCAGCTGCCTCCTTCCAAAGGAGGCAGCTGAGGATGGATCCGGATCTAAGGATGGATCCGGATCTGAGGATGGATCCGAATCTGAGGATGGATCCGGATCTGCGATTCCGAATCCGTTCCTAGACCCGGATTCGCAAATCCGGGTCTGGATTCGCGAACCCTCGTGGATTTGCGAATCCTCTCACGGTTCCATCTGCTCAGCACAACACGTGAAAACACAAAACAAAGTGAGCCAGATTGACTCCCTGTCGTAGCAGATTTTTTTTTAGCTGTTGCTCGCAGGGCACCGACAGATGCCTTGCGACTGTTCAAATACACTGATTCGTGCGTTTGAACTGACGAGGAGGTTCAGGCTCTGTGACAAGCCTGGCGAGGTTTGCTGGTCACAGATTGCTTCGGCAGTCCTAGAATGACGAGCCTCTCAAGGCTCGACGCCGAGGCTGGCTTCGAGCCTCAGGGTGCTTGCCGAAACACCCGTGGCTGCCAGCTCCAGCATTCACGGCGAGCCACTTCCAGCCACTGGCTGGAAGTTGCATGCGCCGCAAAGCCCGTGGGCTAGCTCGGCGAGGAGTCGACTGGACTCCTTGGTATTTCATATTACCGTCCGCCCCCCTCCCCCCCGCCCCCCACCTCCCCTATTCCCTCCCCCCACCCCCAAGGACTTGGACCCGGGATTTGCGAATCTTGAACGAATCTTTTTCTACAGATTCGGATTCGCGAATCCGGATCTTGGACCCGGATTTGCGAATCCGACCCGCAAACCCAGGATTTGGTGTGCACCCTTA
>SZWC01016883.1:12702-35205 GCA_023375785.1 Penium margaritaceum
TGTGTGTGTGTGTTTGCATGTGTGTATGTGCATGTGTTTGTGTGTGATGACAACAGCGACAGTGTCGATGACAACGACAACAAAGGCAACGGCGATGACGACAGTGACGGCGATGGTGACGGTGACGGCAATGGCGGTGACGATGGCGACGGTGACGGTGACAGCAACATTAACAGCGATAGTGGTGGCGATGGTGATTTCAACAGTGACAGCAACAGCAACGTCACGTGGTGTGTTGACATGTGCTGTGATGTAAAGGACTTTATGGCACATGAAAAGTGGAGGTGTAGGTGGAGGTGGAGGTGGAGGTGGAGGTGGAGGTGGAGGTGGTGGAGGTGGAGGGAGGTGAAGGATGGTGGAGCTATGTTGACCTCGACCTTGGACCTCCCTAGGGAAGTCCAAGTTCTGTGAGGTTGACCTTTGACCCCAGGTCGACCTCCTGACCTCCCCCCCCCCCCCCTTGGCACTTGGTTTTTTCTTCTCTTTTGAGACCGTTTTACCCTTCCATGCTTCAAGTGTCATTGAATTCTCATGCAAGTATGCATGAATAGAATAGATGAATGCAAATTATCATAGTGGATTTGTAATGTACATAATCTCAAACATATGCATGCAGATTTTTAGGTCAATCTGAGAACTTTCCGGTTTTTGTCGACCTTCGACATCGACCTAGTAGGCAGGGAAGTCCAGGTCGACCTCCCGACCTCGACCTCGACCTCAACAAGGGGAGGTCAACATAGTGGTGGAGGTGGAGACTGGTGAAGGTGCAGGTGGAGGTGGAGGTGGAGGTGGAGGTGGAGGTGGAGGTGGAGGTGGAGGTGGAGGTGGAGGTAAAGGTGGAAATGGAGGTGGAGGTGGAGGTGGAGGTGGAGGTGGAGGTGTAGGATGGTGAAGATGGAGGGTCGTAGAGATGGAGGATGTTGGAGGTGGGCGGTGATGGAGGCAGACATAGACATAGACTTGGAAATGTGATGCGACATAATGATGTGTGTTGTGATGTGAACGATGTCATGGCTTGACAAGTGAAGGTGGAAGGTAGTGAAGGTGGAGATGGAGGTGGTGTTGGTGTTGGAGGTGGAGATTTGATGACCCGACCTATCTTTGGCCACTCGATCCATGCACACATCCATATCATATGTGTAACACTTTTGTCATTGACATACATAACATCGGATGTCGTCAACTACCAGTGACCTGTATAGAGTCCCTAGCATGTGGTGTTGGGGTACATTGGGAATCTTGACTGGCCATAGCCACCCCACGGTTCCGGCAAGGTGCCCTTTTGAAGAACCAACCACGCCATCGTGGTTTGAGCGGGTGTCCGTTCAGTCAGCACTAGATGCATTGCATTGTTGAAGCACTGATGGCCGTTGACGTGTTTCGTCGTCTAGCCATGCAAGATACGTCGTGGTCAGTTTGGTGTGCCGTTAGGTCTAGCTACGTAGAGTCAAGTGAGTCTGGTTTGTTATAGGCATTTCTCATTCACTCCCATTTGCACATCATTGCATACAACACCAACTAGTGATCATCTCTTGACAATGCCAATACGATTACCAACTTTTGACATGTCCCAATTGACAAATTTGATGACCCAGCCTATCTTTGGCGATTCGATCCATATGTGTACCACTTTTGTCGTAGACATACATAACATAGGATGTTGTCAAGTTCAAGTGACCTGTATAGAGTCCCTAGCATGTGGTGTTGGGGCACATTGGAAATCCTGACTGGCCACAGCCAACCCGCGGTTTCCGAAGGGTGCCCCTTTGAAGGACCAACAACGTCGTCGTGGTTTGAGTTGGTGTCGGTTCAGTCTGCACTTGATGCATGGCATTTTTGAAGCGCCGATGGCCTTTGACGTGTTTCTTCGTCTAGCCATGAAGGATACGTCATGGTCAGTTTGGTGTGGCGTTGGGTCTAGCTATGTAGAGTAAAGTGAGTCTAGTTTGTGATAGGCATTTCTCATTCACTCCCACTTGCACATCATTGCAAACAACACCAACCACTGATAATCTCTTGACAATGCCAACATGATTACCAACTTTTGACATGACCCAATTGACAGATTTGATGACCCAGCCTATCTTTGGCGACTCGATCCATGCACACATCGATACGATATGTGTACCACTTTTGTCGTTGAGATACATAACATTGGATGTCGCTAAGTTCTGGTGACCTGTATAGAGTCCCTAGCATGTGGTGTTAGGGTACATTGGGAATCCTGACTGGCCATAGCCACCCCGCGGTTCCGGAAGGGTGCCCCTTTGAAGAACCAACCACGTTGTTGTTGTTTGAGTGGGTGTCGGTTCAGTCTGCACTTGATGCATTGCACTGTTGAAGCATTGATGGCCGTTGACGTGTTTCGTCGTCTAGTCATACAGGATACGTCGTGGTTAGTTTGGTGTGTCATTGGGTCTAGCTACGTAGAGTAAAGTGAGTCTAGTTTGTGATAGGCATTTCTCATTCACTCCCACTTGCACATCATTGCATAGATTACCAACCACTGATCATCTCTTGACAATTCCAATATGATTACCAACTTTTGACATGACCCAATTGACAGGTTTGATGACCCAGCCAATCATTTACGACTCGATCCATGCACACATCCATACCATATGTGTACCATATTTGTCGTTGACATACATAACATAGGATGTCATCAGGTTCCAGTGACCTGTATAGAGTCCCTAGCATGTGGCGTTGGTGTAAATTGGGAATCCTTACTGGCCATAGCCACCCCACGGTTCCAGAAGAGTGCCCCTTTGAAGGACCAACAACGTCGTCATGGTTTGAGTGGGTGTCTGTTCAGTCTACACTAGATGCATTGCATTGTTGAAGCAAGGATGGCAGTTGACATGTTTCATCATCTAACCATGCAGGATACGTCGTGGTCAGTTTGATGTGTCGTTGTGTCTAGCTATGTAGAGTAAAGTGAATCTAGTTTGTGATAGCCATTTCTCATTCACTCCCACTCGCACATCATTAAATACAACACCAACCACTGATCATCTCTTGACAGTGCCAACATGATTACCAACTTTTGACATGACACAATTGACAGATTTGATGACCCACCCTATCTTTGGTGACTCAATCCATGCACACATCCATACAATATGTGTACCACTTTTGTCGTTGACATACATAACATAGGATGTCGTCAAGTTCCAGTGACCTGTATAGAGTCCCTAGCATGTGGCGTTGGGGTCCATTTCGAAACCTGACTAGCCATAGCCACCCCGCGGTTCTGAAAGGGTGTTCCTTTCAAGAACCAACCATGTCATTGTGGTTTGAGTGGGTGTCGGTTCAGTCTGTACTTGATGCATTTCATTCTTGAAGCACCGATGGCAGTTCACGTGTTTCGTCGTCTAGCCATGGAGGATACGTCGTGGTCAGTTTGGTGTGTCGTTGGCCCTAGCTCCGTAGAGTTAAGTGAGTCTAGTTTGTGATAGGCATTTCTCATTCCCTCCAACTTGCACATCATTGCATACAACACCAACCATTGATAATCTCTTGACAATGCCAATATGATTACCAACTTCTGACATGACCCAATTGACAGGTTTGATGACCCAGCATATCATTGGCGACTCGATCCATGCACACATCCATACCATATGTGTACCACTTTTGTCGTAGACAACCATAACATAGGATGTGGTCAAGTTCCAGTGACCTGTATAGAGTCCCTAGCATGTGTTGTTGGTGTACATTGGGAATCCTGACTGGCCATAGCCATCCCGCGGTTCCGGAAGGGTACACCCTTTGAAGGACCAACCACGTCGTCGTGGTTTGAGTGGGTGTCAGTTCAGTCTGCACTAGATGCATTGCATTGTTGAAGCACCGATGTCCGTTGATG
This sequence comes from Penium margaritaceum, assembly GCA_023375785.1. Taxonomy (NCBI): domain Eukaryota; kingdom Viridiplantae; phylum Streptophyta; class Zygnematophyceae; order Desmidiales; family Peniaceae; genus Penium; species Penium margaritaceum. The sequence continues at coordinate 16,568 of SZWC01016883.1, forward strand.
TGTTTGGTTGTCTAACCATGGAGGATACGTCGCGGTCAGTTTCACGTGTCGTTGCGTCTACCTACATAGAGTAAAGTGAGTCTAGTTTAAGATAGGCATTTCTCATTCACTCCCACTTGCACATCATTTTGTACAACAGCAACCACTGATCATCACCTGAAAATGCCAACATGATTACCAACTTTCCACATGACCCAATTGACAAACTTGATGACCCAGCTCATCTTTGGCGACTCGATCCATGCACACATCGATACCATATGTGTACCAATTTTGTCATTGACAAACGTGACATAGGATGTCGACAAGTTCCAGTGACCTGTATAGAGTCCCTAGCATGTAGTGTTGGGGTACATTGGGAATCCTGACTGGCCATAGCCAACCCGCGGTTCCGGAAGGGTTCTCCTTTGAAGAACCAACCACGTTGTCGTGGTTTGAGTGGGTGTCGGTTCAGTCTACACTAGATGCATTGCATTGTTGAAGCACTGATTGCTGTTGATGTGTTTCGTCGTCTAGCCATGTAGGATACTTCGTGGTCAGTTTGGTGTGTTGTTGGGTCTTGCTACATAGAGTAAGTTAGTGAGTCTAGTTTGTGATAGGCATTTCTCATTCACTCCCACTTGCACATCATTTCATACAACACCAACACTGATCATCTCTTGACAATACCAACATGATCACCAACTTTTGACATGACCCAATGGACAGATTTGATGACCCAGCCTATCTTCGGCGACTCGATCCATACACACATCCATACCATATGTGTACCACTTTTGTCGTTGACATACACAACATAGGATGTCGCCAAGTTCCAGTGACCTGTATAGAGTCCGTAGCATGTGGTGGTGGGGTACATTGGGAATCCTGACTGGCCATAGCCATCCCGCGGTTCCAGAAGGGTGCCCCTTTGAAGGACCAACCACGTCATCGTGGTTTGAGTGGGTTTCTGTTCAGTATGCACTAGATGCATTGTATTGTTGAATCACCATTTGTCGTTGACGTGTTTGGTTGTCTAACCATGCAGGATACGTCATGGTCAGTTTGATGTTTCTTTGTGTCTAGCTACGTAGAGTAAAGTGAGTCTAGTTTGTGATAGGCATTTCTCATTCACTCCCACTTGCACATCATTGCATGCAACAGCAACCACTGATCATCTTTTGACAATGCCAACATGATTTCCAGCTTTTGACATGACCCAATTTATAGATTTGATGACCCAGCCTATTTTTGGCGACTCATTCCATGCACACATCGATGGAATATGTGTACCACTTTTGTCATTGACAAACATAACATAGGATGTCGTCAAGTTCCAGTGACCTGAATAGAGTCCCTAGCATGTGGTGTTGGGGTACATTGGGAATCCTGACTCGCCATAGCCACCCCGCGGTTCCGGAAAGGTGCTCCTTTGAAGAACCAACTACGTCGTCGTGGTTTGAGTGGGTGCCGGTTCAGTCTGCACTTGATGCATTGCATTGTTGAAGCACTGATGGCTTTTGACGTGTTTTGTCATCTAGCCATGCATGATACGCAGTGGTCAGTTTGGTGTGTTGTTGGGTCTAGCTATGTAGAGTAAAGTGAGTCTAGTTTGTGATAGGCATTTCTCATTCACTCCCACTTGCACATCATTGCATACAATAATAACCACTGATCATCTCTTGACAATGCCAAGATGATTACCACCTTTTGACATGAACCAATTGACAGGTTTGATGACCCAGCCTATCTTTGGCGACTCGATCCATGCACACATCCATACCATATGTGTACCACTTTTGTCGTTGACATACATAACATAGGATGTCGTCAAGTTCCAGTGACCTGTATAGAGTCCCTAGCATGTGGTGTTGGGGTACATTGGGAGTCCTGACTGGCCATGGCCACCCCGCGGTTTCGGAAGGGTGCCCCTTTGAAGGACCAACCACGTCGTCATGGTTTGAGTGGGTGTCGGTTGAGTCTCCACTAGATGCATTGCATTGCTGAAGCACCAATGGCCGTTGACCTGTTTGGTTGTCTAACCATGCGAGATACGTTGTGGTCAGTTTGATTTGTCGTTGTGTCTAGTTACGTAGATTAAAGTGAATCTAGTTTGAGATAGGCATTTCTCATTCACTCCCACTCTGACATCATTGCATGCAACATCAACCACTGATCATCTTTTGACAATGCCAACATGATCACCATCTTTAGACATGACTTAATTGACAGATTTAATGACCTAGCCTATTTTTGGAAACTCGATCCATGCACACATCGATACCATATGTGTACCAGTTTTGTCGTTGACATACATAACATAGGATGTCGTCAAGTTCCAGTGACCTGTATAGAGTCCCTAGCATGTGGTGTTGGGGTACATTGGAAATCCTGACTGGCCATAGCCACCCCGCGGTTCCGGAAGGGTGTCCCTTTGAAGAAACAACGATGTCGTCGTGGTTTGAGTGGGTGTCGTTTCAGTCTACACTTGATGGATTGCATTGTTGAAGCACTGATGGCCGGTGACGTGTTTTGTCGTCTAGCCATGCAGGATACGACGTGGTCAGTTTGGTGTGTCGTTGGGTCTAGCTACGTAGAGTAAAGTGATTCTAGTTTGTGATAGGCATTTCTCATTCACTCCCACTTGCACATCATTGCATACAACACCAACCACTGATCATCTCTTGACAATGCCAATATGATTACCAACTTGTGACATGACCCAATTGACAGGTTTGATGACCTAGCCTATCTTTTGCGACTCGATCCATGCACACATCCATACCATATGTCTACCACTTTTGTCGTTGACATACATAACATAGGATTTCGTCAGGTTCCAGTGACCTGTATACAGTCCATAGTATGTGGTGTTGGGGTACATTGGGAATCCTCACTGGCCATAGCCACCCCGCGGTTCCGGAAGGGTGCCCCTTTGAAGGACCAACCACGTCGTCGTGGTTTGATTGGGTGTCAGTTCAGTCTGAACTAGATGCATTGCATTGTTGAAGCACTGATGGCCGTTGACGTGTTGCGTTGTCTAACCATACAGGATACGTCGTGGTCAGTTTGATGTGTCATTGAGTCTAGCTACGTAGAGTAAAGTGATGCTAGTTTGTGATAGGCATTTCTCATTCACTCCCACTTGCACATCATTGCATACAACACCAACAATGATCATCTATTGACAATGCCAACATGATTTCCAACTTTTCACATGACCCAATTGACAGATTTGATGACCGAGCCTATTTTTGGCGACTTGATCCATGCACACATCCATACCATACATGTACCACTTTTGTCGTTGACGTATTTAACATAGGATGTTGTCAAGTTCCAGTGTCTTGTACAAAGTCCCTAGCATGTGTTGTTGGGGTAGATTGGTAATCCTGACTGGCCATAGCCACCCCGCGGTTCCAGAAGGGTGCCCCTTTGAAGAACCAACCACGTTGTTGTAGTTTGAGTGGGTGTCGGTGCAGTCTGCATTAGATGCATTGCATTGTTGAAGCACCGATGACCGTTGATGTGTTTTGTCGTCTAGCCATGCATGATACATCGTTTTCAGTTTGGTGTGTCGTTGGGTCTAGCTACGTAGAGTAAAGTGAGTCTAGTTTGTGATAGGCTTTTCTCATTCACTCCCCCTTGCACATCATTGCAAACAACACCAACCACTGATCATCTCTTGACAATGCCATTATGATTACCAACTTTTGACATGACCCAATTGACAGATTTGATGACCTAGCCTATCTTTGGTGACTCGATCCATGCACACATCCATACCATATGTGTACCACTTTTGTCATAGACACACATAACATAGGATGTCGTCAAGTTCCAGTGATGTGTGTAGAGTCCCTAACATGTGGTGTTGGGGTATATTGGGAATCATGACTGGCCATAGCCGCCCCCCGGTTCTAGAAGAGTGCCCCTTTGAAGAATCAACGACATCGTTGTTGTTTGAGTGGGTGTCGATTCAGTCTGCATTAGATGCATTGCTTTGTTGAAGCACCGATGGCCATTGACGTGTTTCGTCGTATAGCCATGCAAGATACCTCGTGGTCAGTTTGGTGTGTCGTTGGGTCTAGCCACGTTGAGTAAAGTGAGTCTAGTTTGTGATAGGCGTTTCTCATTCACTCCCATTTGTGCATCATTGCATACAACACCAACCACTGGTCATCCCTAGACAATGCCAACATGGTTACCAACTTTGGAAATGACCCAATTGACAGATTTGATGAGTCACTTTGATCTGTCAACCATTTTGATCAGTCATGTCCATCTCATCATTCGACAATGCCAACATGATCAACTTTACTCGTATTAGGTAAGCAAGGTAAGGAGGTAAGTGCTGTCTTCAAATGCTCCTTTTCAGTCGATATGATGCTTAGACGCATTATCCCCACAACCCAAGTTGGTTGTTTGATGGCGAGGTAGTCAAAGCCATATGAGTAGTGTAATAACCTTTAGAGTGTACATATGTATTATGACATAGAATTAAAACACTTGGTTACAATGTATACTTACAAAGCACAATCTGGGTACTACACATCTACACTTAACTACATTTAAATGCGCGGGAATGTAGACATAACAACAATCAATTACATTTCGTATTTTAGTTTGCCCCAATAGAATGTAGTTTAACTATACAATACGTAAGATGCATAAGGGCATTGTAAGCATATCAGACATATTGAACATATAGACACACTTAGACAACTAGGTTACTTGCATATTGACATTTAGACATAACCATATGGGATGTAATCTACCCACACTAGACATAGATAACATATTACCGTTATAAGCATGTTAGACATATCAAGCATATAGACACACTTGTATCACTACATACATGCATATTGGCATTTTCGTCATAACTTATCATGATGTAATCTAGTCATAATACTCACAAGTAGCATACTAAATTTAAAAGCATATTAGACATATGAAGCAAATTGATACACAAATACACTACATCACATACGTACATGAATTTTACTACTATATAAGCACAGTTTTGTATCGACATTATGAACATAAAGACCATTATGCAATCGTATAAATGGTACCATCATAAAGCGTGTACCAAAGTTCAACTACCAAGATAAGATGCTTATTGCCACATTAAGGAAATATATTTATCCAATAGTAGCCACAGTTATAATGTACAACAATGTACACATACACAATGAAGATCCTTCGTGCCTAATTACAATAATCACCGAGGATGCAAACATGAGAAAAGAAATGACATAAAGAAGAATTCACAAGAGAAACATCTACAAATGATATACATTGGAACATATCAAGTACGCCATACATTTATACCTCTTCTTTGAACTTCATGTCAAAACACTTGCAACAATCGACACATTAATACAATAGTACTCACTTTAAGATTACGCTACAAGTACCTAAACCCTACAAAGCAACAAAGTTTACAATGAAGACACTTTGTCACCCAAATTTACACGGATAGTTTATATGCATGTCTACACTTCACATACACTACATGTATATACCTCAATTGACATCTTTCATGAGAAAACAACACGAAAGAAAAGAATTCATATGTTGATGCACATAAAACGGTAGATTAGTAACCATGAAAAACTCACTTTCAAATCAACATGACTTTTACTCTTTTTTACACCATATACAACCTAGTTTCCCTTAACGTCCCGGGATGACATCGTCGATTGTCTTGTTGGTCGATGCGCGGAATGAGCGAGCCTCAAGAAAATGGAAGCGATGAAAAAAATGTGATAGCAATAAGGTTACTATGTAACCAAAAACAAAAAAAGAGGCCATCATTCAATCGCTACCGAGCGAAAACACCTTTTTTCAAATCAAGCCGCAACACTCGTCCTTTTTTCATCAACGCAAAACTCTATTGGTTTAACATGCAAACCCTAATCAAATCACACCCCAAATTGCATTTGGGGTTTTAGGGTTCTGGGTTTGCGCGGGCTCCTTCTGGGCACCGCTGTTATGCTGAACGAAGCGTAGATGGTGAACAGGTGGAAGCGGCGAGGCAGAACACGATTTGGAATTAGGGACACTTGAGCAGTTTGTAATTTGCCGTAAGTGTACTTCAATGACAAGTGTCAAAATGATCGAGCATGTGTGCACAAGTGTGGAGTTACGAATGAGGTATAGTCAGGGATGTTGGGTCGATTGTCGAGTGATGCGTGCGGATTCGCATCGTGAGTGGTCGGATTCGAAAAGGCCGGCCGAGAAATCTGGGGGCTTTGAGAATTGACAGTGAAGATGCGAGATGCATCTTCAAAAATCCATATCCGTCTCGTTTCGTCGAGAAGTCATCCGAAAGGTCGTGATACTTCTATTGTAGATTGCGAGAGTTGGTTGAAGTTGTCAGAAGGTTCGGGAAGATTCACTGGAGGCAGGGGCAGTTGGCCAATTTGCCCTTGATCGTTGGAGTGAATATCGCGGTCTTGCGACGCGATGGGCTGATTGTGTTATAACAGAAATGCCCACTTGGCAAGATTAGGGACTCGTGTCCGTCTGGTACGTAACACTTCCCCTCCTTTTAGCCACAACGTCCCGACGCGCTTGTTGATGTGGTCCGGTGTGTAGCTAGGGGCAAGATGCCGACATGCACTTGCTACCATTCAAGCTAGGCACACATAACATCCATGGCTGCACATGGAGCGGGAGTTGGTGAAAAATCCTTGAGAAGATAGCGAGAGACAAGTAAGTGAGAGTCAAGAGCCAGCGAGCTCTTAGCACACGGTTGACCGGGCCACCCACTCGAGCAACTCGAAGTGGGGCCCGGCCGCCACCCCAGGGTTAAACCGAACCGGTCGGCTAAAAGCCACCATGGTCACTCATACCTCAAAGCGACCGAGAGTGTAGCGCCGCAGCAACCCGGTACAAGAGCTACAAAACTAGCACAACATGCAAAGCAGGTAAATCCAAGAATCCACATCGACCACGAGCGGTTGTGGTGCATGAATCTCTCATGTAATCTCATGTTTCAGCCATGCAATGGCTAATCACCAAATGCTAAGAATAGCAAGAACTCTCTCTGGCAGAACTGTGCATGGGCAAGCCCACGCCAGTCTTGCACCCTGCTGAGACGCGAGTGATGCGTGGCCCACAGCTTTATATCTGCTAAGTCACCTACAGTGATAGTGTATGTAAACGGAGTGAGTCAAGAGGTCGATTGCGTGTTTGACAGACACTACCAACACTCCCCCATGACCCACAGACGAACGGCCCACAAACCACACGAAGAATCACAGGAAGAGGAACGGACAAGAATTTGTCACATCAGCCAGGGGCATCGCGTGCACGCAACAAGCCAACTGCATGCACAACAGCCTTGAACATTCCATTAGTGAGAACTTTAGTGAGGAAGTCTGCACGCTGCTGACGCGTATCGATCCTGACGACCTGGACCTCTCCTGTGGCAATGCGCTCGCGAAAAAAGTGATGCTCAATGTTGATGTGCTTGGTGCGCGAGTGATGCATGCCATCATGCTCGACAATTGCCTTTGTCCTTTGATTATTGCAGTGCAATGTGATGTAGCGGATGGGTACGTGAAGTTACTACAGCAACCGAGAAATCCAGACACTCTCACACGTACCTGCACCGAGTGTGACATAGTCAGCCTCACTGGACCTGTCCCATGTCCCTCCTCCCTCCACTCTCTCCTCGCTTCGTCGGTTTGGGGGAGGTGTGTCTCGTCCAGCCTCCGATCTCTGAGCGTCATCATCTCCTGGTCAAGCTAGAAAACCTAGGCAGCAGGTTGGGGCAGCATGCGTTGTTGATGCAGCGTGCGGGCTTCCACGCTCGTTGCTTAAGTATGCTACCCCCTCAGTCTGCTGCTCTAGAGTCTAAGTCTGGAAGCTCTGGGTTTGTTACTCAGAAACGTGCGCGCCAGTGTTAGCGCCAGAAAGCAGCTGAAACCTGAAAGTGACTGATTAGGAATGAAGAATGAGCAACAATGGGAGACCCCTCTAAGTTCTAGCTCCCCCCCACTAGGGTAGAACTTGTTTCTCAGCTAACCAGCCAATCAGAAAATTGTCTAGGACCTATTTTCTGGCAGGCAGGGTTTTCTCGGTAAACCCTGCTAGATGCCCGACAGCCCAAAACCCGGGCGTCGTCCGTTTTGCCTGAAAACAGGACCATACCATAATACTGCCGCTGCGAACGCAGTCGTGCAGTCAGAATCAGCTAGAAACATAGCAGTTAAGAGTTATTGCTGCCCGAACCCAGGCACTGCCTACGACAGTCAACGATGCCAAGCAGGGCCATACAACAGGAGACATGGACCCTAGGCACCGCATGATGCTGCAGATGCAATGCCACAGCCAGAAAAAGCGCTAGGTGCATGCAGACATCATCTGCAGTGGCAGTGACCGCCGACGGCCCGACCACGAAGGAGGCCTGCCGATAGAGCTAAGCGCATCGCCAGAGGCAGGAGGCTCCAGCGACAGGTGAGTGGGCCTCAGCGTGCGTCGGCTCCACCGAGCGACACTGTAGCGGCGTCAAGTCTCGTCGTCAGTCATCTGCACGCTGATGTACACAAGCCGGGAGGACAAAACAGAGTATAATGAGAGATGCACGAAAACTAACACTCCCCCATGACTCACAAGCGTAGTGCACATGTCCGGGCAGAGACACAGTCAACGACCAAACTCCCCCAGGCCAAGCAGAAACGCAAGCAGGGATAGAGAGAGTCACTCACGGACGCATGCCGACTGAACTAAGAGCCTTCTTAAACGAGTCACGCTTCAGTGCCTTTGTCAAGAAGTCAGCCAACTGCCATGCTGTCTCAACCCACACGATGCTGATAATGCCGTCATGCAACAACGAACGCACATTGTGATACTCAACGTTGATGTGCTTTGTGCGTGTGTGATGCACGCCGTCATTGTTCGCGATGGCCATGTCACTCTCGTTGTCACAGTGCAACGTGATGGATGTGACGGACTGACGCATCTCGGATAACAGACGACGCAACCACACACTCTCACACGTGCCTCAGCCAAGAGCAACGTACTCAGCTTCAACAGTGTTGTGTGCAACGCACCCCGGCTTGCCACTACGCCAGGACACAACAGTGCCGCCAATCAGAAAGATCCAGCCTGTGCGACTCTTACTGTCCGGACTACCGGCCCAGTCACTATCGGTGTAGCCCACCGCGACAACAGACGGCTGACGGTGGAACATGAGACCTCGCCGAGGAGTCGAGACGACAAAGCGTAGTACTCGCATCATGGCCTCGTACTGGAGGTGATGCGGCTCCTGAGAGAACTAGACTAGGAGGTTGGCAACGAATGCGATGTCTGGATGCGTCGTCGTTGCCAGGAACATCAGTGACCCGATGACTCGTAGGTACATGGTCATTTCAACTGGCTCCCCTACAACGGTTGGGTCAGGACACTTCAGCTTCACCTGGCCATTGGGTGACATGGGTGAGGATGCGCTCGGCACGAGTGGCAGGTCCTCCGCAAAGCGGGTGGACAGTGTCTGAACATAGGCGGCCTGGTGGATGTGCAGGATGCCCTGGGAGAGATCATGCTCGAGCTCCATACCAAGGAAGACTCTCGCAGATCCGAGGTCCTTCATCTGGTAGGCTGCTTGCAACAGGTCCTTGAAACGCTGGATGGCAGCCATGTCTGGCGACGCAATGAGCAAATCGTCAACGTAAACCAGAACAGCGGCGAAAGTCTAGCCTCGCGGACTGACAAACAGTGCGAGGTCAGCGGTGCTGCGCTGGAGCCCGCCACGAAGGAGCGTGCTGCTGATTTCTTGGATCCAGCATCGAGGCGACTACTTCGGGCCATAGAGGGCCTTGTGCAGTCGCCAGACTCTCCTAGTGCCATCGTTAAAGCCTGGGGGCTGCACCATGTAGAGCTCCTCACATCGCATACAGGACCGAGCATACTAAAAGCCTCACGAGAGGCCGTCATGTGATGCGTGGCCCCGGAGTGGATGATCCAGGTCTCAGCAAGGTCTTGGATCGGGGTCGCTAGATCGCCAACGGTCACATGGCAGCAAGCAAGGGACGCGGACGCGGTGGAAAGAGGCGCGAACCGAGACTGCCAATCGTCAAGCCAAGCAACATCGTCATGGGAAGGGGTGGCGGAGACCATGAGAGACGACGAGACAGACGAGGAAACGGGGCACGATCGTAGCTCAGACTCACTCATGTAGGGCTGGACAAGAGAGCAAGAAGTGATGCAACTCGCACTTCCCTAGGGAAGAGGGCGAGGCAGGCTGGGCTCGAGCGCGATGAACTGATCCATCTGGCGCTCACGGGAGGACGACCCGGGAGTGTAGACGGAGTGTGGGGTGACAGCGCACGTGTAGAAGGATGACTGTGCCGGCGACCGAGCAGACCGAGCCGCCACCACTTGACCCGGTCTTCGGCTGCTGCTGCTGTTACTGTTGACCCTTACCTTTCTTGTATCGACGGCCACGGAGGCGAAGACAGGGGCGACGACGGCCGGGGCGGCAACGGAAGGGGAGGCGACGGCCTCCGTGCGCTAGAGTTGGGACTCCAGACGAGCTTCCTCAATCCGGAGGAAGAGCTCGTATGCCCAGGGCATGAGGGAGCCCTGGGCCGCCATGATGGAGAGAACGTCGTGAGGGTAGTGGACGAAGACGTCCACGTACGCGTTAGTGACACCGCGCTTGATGGTGAGGAGCACGGCCAGAGGGGGTGGGGCAGACTTCCCGAGGCGACGAAGGATGTCCTCCGCCCGCTGCCAGTAGGAGGTGACCGTCTCGGTCTGCCCCATGTGCAGGGAGTTGAACTCCCACAGCAGGTGGCTGGTCTCAGCCTCGCTCGTCAGGCAATGGGGATGAGTGAGGACGTGCCACTCGGCTGCAGGGTCTGGGGTGGCACCAGCGGTGAAGTCGCCTAAGAAGGGCTCAAGGGCGAGGCGGGAAGCCGGAGGGGCGACAGGGACTAGAGCACGGACGGCACGACCAGCGTCATATAACTGGTTGGCCAGGGTGGCATCGTACGCCAGGGTGTAGTATACCCACAGAGCCTCACCCTGCGCCCAGATCCGGAAGGTGAGCTCCCAGCTCCGGAACTGCTCGCCAGCCTGAACCGGCGGCGGCGACGTCTCATAGTCCTTTTGCCTGCGGCCGGCACCCAGAGTGGGGCCAAGGAAGGAGGTCAATGTCTGCCACTGGCATTGAGTCTGCTGCTGCGCCAGGTAGTCCGTGGCAGTAGACACAACTAGGTCGGCGTGCCCTGGAGGGGTGAAGGATGGCGACGCAATGGGGGCAGTTTGAGAGATCAACGGCTTCAGTGCTGCAAGCTACTACGTCAAGGCGGTAAGTTGTTGCTAAAGAGAAGCAAGGGGGTCAGGGTTGTCGCTAATGACGCCAAAGGGCTATCGCTGCTGCTCCTGCTGCTTCTCTTGTTGCTTTTGCTCCTGCTGCTTTTGCTGCTCCTGCTGCTGCTGCTGCTGTTGTCGCTGCTACTGCTGCTCCTGCTCTTGTTGCTGTTGCAGCCGCTGCAAGAAAGGGGGAGTGGGGGTCCCCCCAACACAGGAGGACCCCTCCCTAGTGGGGCTACCAGCCGGGGTGTGATGCCCTGTTGTGTTGTTGGGTTTTTTTGTATTTTTTTGTGGTGCTAACGTCAGCAGTGATGTCTGCTGAGGGCGGTGGACATCCTGTCCACCCTTAGGTTTGCTTCCCCCTTCCCTTGCCCCCTTTTGTTTTCTTTTTAGTTGATGACGTCAGTACTGACGTCAGCAATGGGTTGCTGTCGTTAGCAGTGGAGGTTGTTGGGGCCACTACTGCAGCTGTTGTTGCTATTGTTGTTGTTGTTGCTACTGCTGCTACTGCTGTTACAACTGCTGCTGCTACTGTTACGGCTGCTGCTACTGCGGTTGCAGTTGCAGCAGCAACTGCTGCTGCTACGGCTACTATGACGGTTGTAGCAGCAAAGGCACTTGTTGCAGCCGCGGCAGCAAAGCGTGTGGGGTGGGGGAATTTTTTCTTGCGTTTATCTTTCCTTTTCTCCTCTGTCATAGCGGGCAGCCGCCCGCTGCTAGCTACGAGCAGCGGGTTGCTGCTTGCTAGCAGCGAGCTACCACTCACTGGCAGCGAGATGCTACTCACTTGGAGCAAGCTGCTACTCGTTGGCAATAGTGGGCTACTGCTCGCTGCTTGTTTGCTGCGAGCAGCGAGTAGTAGCAACCGCTGCTGGCAGTTGCTCATTGCAGCCGTTGCTGCAGCTAGCTGTTGCAACGGCGTGCTGCTGTGGCTGCTACAACCTGTTGCTACTGCTGCATGCTGCGTAGGTGCTGCTTGCTGCTACTGCTGCTCGCTGCTTTTGTGGGCTGCTCCTGCTCCAAGCTGCTACTGCGGGCTGCTGCTGCTACGAGCTGCTACTGCTGCAGGTTGTTACGCGCTGCTGCTTCTGCCTGCTGCAGCTATTGCTTGCAGCTGCTGCTGGTTGCTGCTGCTGGCTACTGCTGCCACTGCTCGTTGCCGTTGCCTGCAGCTGTCGCTAGTGCAGACTGCTGCTGCTGCATGCTGGTGCCAGTCACTGCACCTGGGTGACGTTGCAGCGTGTGTCGTCGCCCGTAGGTGCTGGACGCGGCCTGCCGCTCACCTCCTTGCATCACGCGTGGGGGTCAGTGCTGCCAAAGATATTTGGCAGCATTTCCCTTGGCCCAGTGGCCGTGGGAAAAAATCCGATGCCGCCACCAGGCGGGTCAATGCTGCCGGAAAAAATCCGGCAGCATTTCCCCTGCACTGGCGCGTATGGGGGTCCGCTGGCGTTGTCTGGCACCTGTACGCCAGTGCTCTGTTGCTGCTGCTACGCTCTGGCTCTGATACCAAGCTAGAAAACCTATGCAGCAGGTTGGGGCAGCATGCGTTGTTGATGCAGCGTACGGGCTTCCATGCTCGTTGCTTAAGTCTGCTGCCCCCTCAGTCTGCTGCTCTAGAGTCTAAGTCTGGAACCTCTGGGTTTGTTACTCAGAAACGTGCGCGCCAGTGTTACCGATAGAAAGCAGCTAAAAACTGAAAGTGACTGATTAGGAATGAAGAATGAGCAACAACGGGAGACCCCTCCAAGTTCTAGCTCCCCCCCACTAGTGTAGAACTTGTTACTCAGCTCACCAGCCAATCAGAGAATAGTCTAAGACCTATATTCTGGCAGGCAGGGTTTTCTCGGTGAGCCCTGCCAGACGCCCGAAAGCGCAAAACCCGGGCGTCGTCCGTTTTGCCTGGAAACTGGACCATACCATAATACCGCCACTACAAACGCAGTCGTGCGGTCAGAATTAACTAGAAAAATAGCAGTAAAGGGTTATGGCTGCCCGAACCCAGGCAGTGCCTACGACAGTCAATGATGCCAAGTAGGGCCATACAGCAAGAGACATGGACCCTAGGCACGGCATGATGCTACACATGCAATGCCACATCGTGACAAAGCGCTAGGTACATGCAGACAGCATCTGTGGTGGCAGTGACCGCATGCGGCCCGACCACCGAGGAGGCTTACCGATGAAGCTAAGCGCATCGCCAAAGGGAGGAGGCTCCAGCGACGGGTGAGTGGGCCTGAGCGTACGTCGGCTCCACCGAGCGACACTCCAGCGGTGTCAAGTCTCGTCGTCAGTCATCTGCACGCCGATGTACACAAGCCGGGAGGACACAACAGAGTACAATGAGAGATGTACAAAAACCAACAGGTCACACATCGTCACCTTCTCCTGCTCACATAGCGTCCCGTGCTATCCCGCCTGCTCACACGGACAGTGAAGTTGCGGACTCCTCCTTGGAGTCCTCGTCCACCCATACATCATCTGAGTCGGATGCCTTACAACCTTCCTCGGATTCTGTGACCGTGTCATCCCAGCCACTCTGTGGCAGTCCCAGGTCCTCTGACTCCACTCACACATAGTTCCTCGTGCATTCCACTCACACCTCATCCCCTAAGTCTGTACAATACTCACCTCCCGTGATTGACACCACTGGAGGTGCAGCACCGGTTCCTTCTTCTAGCCCTGAGCCCTACACACGTGGGGGGAGACTGCATGCTCTTTAGCCCTCTCATTCCTCTTAGTCCTCTCAGTTGTGCTCATGCTCCTCCGTGGCGCCTACTGAGTCTATTTCCACTGGCCCGTCCAAAGCCTCTCAGCCCTTGTAGCAGGTCACACGTCCTAGCGCGTCGTCCTCCACCGCTGAGCCCTCAGCTCGTCCCACTAGCCTTGATGCACTTGGCCTGTCTGTGAGTGTCGTTCATCCCAACTCAGAAGTCGGCTACGCTCTTGTAGCCCATGAGTTCCACACAACCCTTGAGTCTTCTGTTGCCAGTTGTGTTGCCGCATGCTTCGTGGCCTCTGGCCTTCCCACTCTCCCTCCCAAGCCTACCACAGTCTGGCAGGCTCGTGAGGTAGTTGAGCTAACCTCTAGAGAAGGCCCTGCAGGAGGAGGTGACAGCCCTCCAGGAGCATGGCGTCTTTGAGCTCGTGGACCTCCCTATAAGCTGCAAGGTAGTCTGTGCCCGGTGGGTACTTTGGTGCAAGCTGAAGCCCAATGGGAGAGTTGACTAGTACAAGGCTCGCCTCATGACTAGGGGTTTCTCCAAGATCCCTCGGATTGACTTTGATGAGACCTTCACACTGATTGAGCGTTACACCACTACCAGAGCACTATTGAGCCTTGTTGCCCAGCACGACTGGGAACTTGAATAGATGGACGTCAACAACGCCTTCCTACATAGGAGGCTCGACGAGGGAATCTACATGGTCTAGCCACCAGGGTTCTCTGATGGCACAAACAGGGTCTGGCGATTGCGCAAGGCCTTGTATGGGCTCAAGCTGTTGCTGCGTTGTTGGGACATGGAGATCTACTCCACTCTCAAGCGGGGGGGTTACCGTCGCAGCATGGTTGATCCAATACTCTTCTTGAGTGCCCCCTCAGAGCCATTTGTGGCCATCCTCGTCTACGTTGGTGACCTGCTCATTGCTTCCTCTAGTCCCGCAGCAATTCGGTCAGTGAAAAACCTGCTGCAGTCCACATACAAGATGAAGGATCTAGGTCCTGCGCGTGTGTCTCTTGGGATGGAGCTTGAGCGTGATCGCAAGTGCCGCACCCTACATGTACACGAGGCTACATACATCCGCACACTGGGGGAGCACTTTGCCTCCCTGCTTGCTGACGTCCCCACTGCGTCCACACCGATGACTCCAGTATAACAGCGTCTGCTGAAGTCACTCGACTCAGCACAGCTAGGGGGGATTGTCCATGTCACCGACAACCTCAGTGTGGTCGGCTCTCTTATCTACCTCGTAGCCACCACTCGAGCGGACGTGGCCTTCTCGGTCAACTTCTCGGCCCAGTTCTCTCAACAGCCTCGCCAGAAACACCTAGAGGCTGCACTGTGTGTTGTCTGCTACGCACTGTCCACTGCATGCGTACGATTGTGCTACCGTACTCAGCCCTCTATGGTGGTAGACGGAGACACAGACAATGACTGGGCACAGGACACAGATGCTCGTTGCCGCACCAGTTATATCTTTCTTGTCGGTGGGACTGTTGTCTCCTAGAAGAGTGGAAAACAAGGTTGTGTTGCCCAGAGGTCCATTGAGGGGAACTATGTGGCATTTGGTGCAGGTACGTGTGAGAGTGTGTGGTTGTCCTGCTTGTTGCACCAGTTGCGTGTCCCCATCCGTTGCATCACTTTGCGATGTGACAAGCAAAGTGCAGAGGCAATTGCCAAGCAAGATGGCATGCATCATTTTCCCACAAAGCATGTCAACATTGAGCATCACTTTGTACGTGAGCGCATTGCTGCTCGTGAAGTTCAGGCTGTCTGGGTCGATACTCATCAGCAGCGTGCGGACTTTCTTACCAAAGCTCTTAGCATTGGCATGTTCAAGGCAGTTGTTCATGCTGTTGGACTGCTGCGCTCTTGTGATGCCCCTGGTTGAGATGATTTTTGTTCGTCCCGTTGTCTTCTGATGTGCTCCTCGTCTTATGTGTGTGTGGACTCTTTGTCTGTGGGTCACTGGAGAGTGTTGGTTATGGTCGTGACACACGCAATTGTCCTCTAGACTCTACGCGTGTGTGCGCGCGCGCACACACACACACACACACACACACACACACACACACACACACACACACACACACACACACACACACACACACACACACACACCGTACCTGTAGGTGATTAAACTGGACTAAAGCTCTTTGGTGCAAAGCTGTGACGCAACATGGAGCTCACAGTGATGGCGACACCATCAAGTTGTCAAGTGGTAGCCACAGTACCAACACCAACCCCGATAGTGGTATTTGATACTACTTCATTCCATAATGGGGCATACATTTATAGGAGTGCATGCCCCACATACACTCGTGATGTGGTTCGATTCTTACACATTTGCATGCTTTTAGCTTAGTGAGCCGAGTTGCAAGGTCAGATGACTCCGTTGGTGGTGGAACGGTGCACATGTTCACTAGCTCCTTCAGCAGCCTCTGTTTGCTTGCAAGGCGTTTGGATCTCCTCAACGGCTCCACACGACCATCTGCATCATGGTTGTGGCATCAAGACCTTCGTGGCAGCTGCTGTGCTCTGTTTTGTTGCTCCTCCTCATCAGATTCCATTGTGTTCTCCTTCTCAGCTCCCTCCACCTCCTTGTCATTGCCGCTATCACTGCCATCTTCCGCACCGCCCTCTTCTGCTACTGGCTCGTCTCCCACTTCTGGTACGATTATGGGAGCATTGCTCCTGAATGGTGCAGCACCGCCCCCACGACCATAGTTGGTGATGAGAGCGACGTCTAGTCCGCTTCTGTTGTCCTCACCCTTGCGTCGCTCTGAAACACCAGGCTCTCCTCCACATCATTGCTCTGTCGCATGCCATCTACATATGGCAGAGACCCAGACGTCCGGTGACATGCTCCAGCATCTCGAGAGGCCTAACTTTCTAGATTTGGCGTATTGGTGGTGATAGCATACCACCGAAGATTCTTGACATGTTTTGGGTACACTGCATGCTTTCTTTTTAGTCGAGACTTGCGCACTTGGTGGGTTGTTCTGGTGCCATGGAGACCTTTTCTTGTTTGGTTTCACGTAAGGGTGCATTTACAGTTCTTGCCTTTAAGACTCCACATAGAGTGTCCAACCAAAGGTAGACACTAAAGACCAACATGCGGACTTCATGAGGTTGCAAACGAAATGAACCTAAAGTGTGGATCCCTCGTTCAAGGGTGATATGTTATCTTTGTTGCAATACCAAGAGCGGTTGGTGGCCTCCCATGTTGGGACCCGTTTTCTAGACCGTTGCTATCCGGCGCATTGACAATATCCCTCCGGTTGTTCCATGTACACCTCCTCCACGACATCATCGTTCAAAAATGCACACATCACATCCATTTGGTGCACCTCCCTGTCCATAGCAGCAGCAAGAGCAAGGATCGCTGAGATGGATGGGAACTTTGCGATAGGTACAAATGTCTCATTTTAATCCACACCCTCAGTCTGCCTGTATCCCTTTGCAACCAACCATGCTTTGTACGTGAGTACCTTACCATCCGCACCACGCTTACAGCTGAAGATCCACCGACACCCGATCACCCGGCTGCCACGTGGAGCAACCTCGAGGGTCAAGGTGCCGTTCTTCATGAGCGCACCATACTCCTCATGTGTTGCGACACGCCAATCTGCCACCTCAGCGCTGCGTATGGCTTTGGCGAATGCGGCTTGGTTATCGGTGACTGTGAGGACCACACATCCGGTTTACGCGGACGTGTCAGAATCTGCCTGGAGCTCGCTCGCTTCAAGGCTAAGGTTGATCCTTGGGTGGCGTCCGGGCCCCACGTCGAGAGCCTCACGTGGGTGGCCCAGTCAAGTGGCGCTTAACGCTTCGCTCACTCCTCACTCGCTCTTGTCGACTCAGTGTCTTTTGCTTTCACTCAATGTGAGCTTGCCCTCGATCCATGGTGCCGCTTCTTCTGTGCTCTTGCTTGCTCACGTCGGTAGCCATGGCTACCTACAAACCAAGCATGATAGACCCAATGTCCGAGACATGAAGAAATAGACAGTGAAATGAAACCCTCCCAAGGGAATTCAATGGAATTGCCAAGCAAGAAAGCGCCTGAGCTCCATAGAAAGAGACAAAGAAAGGTGTGGTACATGTCGTCTGAAGGTACGCTGAACACACTCGTGCCCTGCAGTGAAGGCAACGCGCAAGCACACAAATCACATATTTCGGGGCAGCTCGGACCCACCGTCTCAATGAATGAACGAATATTAGCCACACCGCAGCAGCCCGTACTCTGGTTTGCTTATGACACATTCTGAGACCGGTGTCGGATGGCTCTTCACAAGCCCTGATCACCGATCATCCCCTTCTGTTCCTCACCATGACCATTCACCTGTCCTTGTAGACACAGGTTGTCCACGATCCCATGACTTAGCCTTTCAGAGACTGCACATACTCGTGAAATCCAGAGTTATCTGTCGCACTGTCTAGCGACCGCAGCCGAATGAGGGCCGACGGCGGTGGCCGGCCTGCTGGCCCTCCCGGGCCCATGCCGGCGCCGCCTCCCCATGGCCCTCCGCCGCCAGCTCGCGAGAGCCCACCGCCGCTGGCTCTTGAGCCGCCCATGGCATACGGAGGGCCAGCCGACGGCCGCAT
>SZWC01016885.1:22443-43945 GCA_023375785.1 Penium margaritaceum
GGTGGTCAAGACATGGGCACCCGGTGGACTATTCTAGTGCGTCAAGGAGACCACCTTTGCTTTTCACATGGTCTATGCAGTGTGCTCTCCTTGCTGACTCGTTTGGGCTCAGCGGGGGTGACGCGGCCCGGTGCGGCTAGCTGCCGGCGCCGCTACATAATCCGCTATGGTCTCATTTGTAATCTCTCCTTGTTCTTAAACACGTTTCAGACTTTGCCAGATTTTGCCTTCACTGATTGCCTCTCACACAAAGAGCTCATGACATTTTTTGCATGGGCCTACATGCCTTAGTTAATTCCATTTGAACCCTGTGACTACTGCAATGTCGATCATCTGATTGACGGATACTACCACCATCCTTGGGCCACATCAGTACGTGCGCAGGGGCATCGCGGCTAGAAGGGGGGGAAATGTTACATACCAGACACACACGAGTCCCTAATCTTTCTGATTGGGCATTCATGGCATTGCACAAGCAACCTACCGTGCAGCCAGACCTCGACTTTCACTTCGATGGTCAAAGGCAATTAGGCCAACTACCCTCATCCTCTGACGATCCTTCTCATATTTTGTGACAACTTTGACCAACGTCGAGAATCCTTGACAGAAGTGACACGACCTTTTAGTTGACTTCTCGACGTATCGATGTGAATTGAGATGTATGAAGATGCATATCGTGTCTTTGCCTTCAACCTTTCAAGCCCCCTGATTACTTGGCAGAGCTTCTCGATCCAACCACTCTTGACGAGACTCCACACGCGTCGTTCAACAATGAAATGGATTATCCCAACTACGCCTCATTTGTAAATCCACACTTGTTCTTGTGTGTTTGATCATTTTCACTTTGCATCGAAGTAAACTTACCGCTCAGGTGTTCAAGTGTCCTCATTTCTCAACCATGTTCAGCATTGCAACCTTTGCCTGCTCACCATCTACGTGTTACGTACCAGACGTAAACGAGTCCCCAATCTTTCCAAGTGGACATCTTTTTTATTACAAAAACAGCCCATCGCATTGTGAATCCGCGATATTCACTCTAACGGTCGACGGCAAACCGGCCAATTGCCCCCACCCTCAGTGATTCTTCGTCACCCTTCTAACAACTTCTACCACTCTCATGAACCTGCGACAGAAGCATCACGACCTTTCAGTCGACCTCTCGACGCATCAAGAAGAATCTAGATTTATGAGTATGCATCTTGCATCTTCACTGCCAATTCTCAAGAACCCCGACTTCTCGGCGGACCTTCTCGAATCCGACCACTCACGACGTGATCTCGCATACATCACTCGACGATCGACCCAACGACCCTGACTTTGCCTCATTCGTAACTCAACACTTGTATAATTATGTTTGAACATTTCAACACTTGTCATGGAACTAAACTTACCGCTAATTATGAATTACTCAAGTGTCCCAAATTCTACAGCGTGTTCTACTTCGCAACTTCTACCTGTTCACCATCTACATTACATTCAGCATAACACTTTGTATGAGAGTGCAACGGTGTTGGAGAGGCATCCGACTACTTTACCCATCCGGAGGAATACCTCGCACATGCCGTCAGTGCATCTTGCACATCAAGATTTTGTACACCACACGACTGCAAAGCAAGGCAAGCAAGCCCAACCAAAGACCAGTAGTGGGTGTTTGGTGATGACTTCAGTGATGGAGGAGCACAACGTGCTGATGCACACGAACCTTGAAGCAATAGCAAATGCTGACGTGGCAGGCTATGAGGCAGCTGGACCAACCCTTACGACTTCAGTGACCAATCCGGTCACGGACCCAACGGCCATAAACTAGCCGCCCCTACCAATAGCCTAGGCAACGACTGCAGAGAAGACAAGTGGCACTGGACGACATGCGCAGATCAACGAGGAACTGGAAAATTGGATCTTCGCGCTTGAAGGAATCAACAACCATCTACTCCAACAACTCAATGTCGCATTGGAGGCTCATTGCTATGCAGGCACACAAGACGCGGTACTCATTGAGATAAGTTATCAACTCTTGAGAGAACCCAACATTTGTCTGGCTCCACCAGATTCTTTCCGTCCTGCAAACTCAAAAGGACCGAAGGTTCAAATGTGATAGACGAGTTTGGAGGTGTACTTCACCGCTGTTGGGGTCAATGACGATCGAAAGGAAGTTGACCTCTCTGCCGTGCTTTTGCGTGGCATGACGCTAAGTTGGCGGTCCAATGTTAAGACCATCCAATGACAGCAAGAGACTGGCAGAGCCTCATCAACGGTTACCGGTGCCCGTCTCATATCGCCGACCGCAAGTGTTTCACCCTTGGTGCAAAGCAACCCACAATGGCAAGACGAGCTAACGCCACCAACCGAATAGAATGAAGTCTCGCACGCGATGCTTGCACGCTTTGGACAACTGAAGAAAACATCCAGTACATGGTGTAAGCACCATCGTCTTCGTCGGCAGTCCAACGTGGCAGAGTACACGCAATGATTCCGCGAGATCATTACCAGAGTAGACATTGCCCCCGACGGACTTTGTCTTCACTACAACAATGGCCTCAAGCAAGATATCTGGCAAGCAATTTCCATTTTGGGCATCAAAAAGACTTGCCGTGGATGATCGCTGCAACAGAATGGATCGACAGCACCGACTACAACGCTTGAATCCAAAAATCCTACGACTGGCAACTTCCTCACCACGATTATTCTGGAAATGGAAAAAACCAATCGACACACTCCTCCACTCCGATGGAAGTGGATGAGAAGATGCAAGGAAGCTTCCTAGAAACACTCCTGTTGACCAGACGTCAGTGCCTGATCGGACGGTGATGACAATCACAAGTCGTGCACGCAACGGCAAGAGTTTGGCTAGGGGACACAAGGCAAAGTGTCTGAATGCTTCAATAGCATTTGCACAGAGACAGAACAAATGACAGCTCCATGGCCTAGATACCTGCCGCGGCGCACAGCGGGTGTCGCACGCGGCGGTCCAAGAACTATCCTAAAAACTGGCCCAAAACCACTGTTTTGGCCATAACTCTGCGCACACATGTCAGAATGCTACGCCGTCTAAACCTAGACGTGCAAGATCCCAAGACGGACACTACGACTGGTCACATGCATGCATCCATCATCAGACGGTGGACATGCAATGCAAAAAATTCCAAATCGGGCTCATGACCAGTCCGCCAAAAAGACTCCTACAGGCTACAGAAAAACAACAGGGAGTCCCGGCAGTGTCCCGGACTCTGGAGCGGTAGTCGGCCAGCTCCAAACTGGTAGTCCGCCGCCCGTCTTCCCTCTGATGTCACCAGGGCCCACCTCAGGGATCTGCACGAGTATGGACACGACTGAGTGGTCACCGTAGACTGAACAAGAACATCACAAATCACAACACTCCCCCATGACACGATGGCACGCATGTCCACACACGTACAGCACTGGGACAAGTACAATAGTGAGTATGAAACAGATGAGACACAAACACACATCACACACTCAACCACCCTCAGGCACGGGGCGAAGCCCAACGGAATGAATGGCCACCAAGAACTTTCCGCGAGCTAGTGCCTTCGTCAAGAAATCAGCACGCTGCATGTCAGTGCCAACCCACATGACGGACATCACGTGTCTCTCCACCAGATCACACACAAAGTGATGCTCAATCGCAATGTGCTTCATGCGAGCGTGAAAGACACCAGAGTTCTCCGCAATGACGAGAGCACTCTTGTTGTCGCAGCAAAGTACAATGGCGGGCACTGACTGACCAAGCTCAAGGAACAGGCGCTGCAGCCATACCGCCTCAGCAGCCCCTGCACCCAAAGCAACTTACTATGCCTCCGACAAGCTATGTGCGATGCAGCCCTGCTTCCCACAACGCCAAGACAGAGCGGTACCACCGAGCATGAACACGTAGCCAGTACGACTGCGTCCATCTGGGATCCAAGCCCAGTCGCTATCAGTGTAGCCGTCAAGGACCATCGAACACTGCCGACAAAAGCAGAGTCCGAGGTACGATGTGGAGACCACGTACCGCACCACTCGTACAGCCGCATGAAGGGCTCTAGCACGAGGAGCCTGCAAGAACTAAGCGAGGAGGTTGACAGCGAAAGCAATGTCAAGATGTGTGGTAGTGGCCAGGTACATCAGAGATCCGATGAGACGGAGGTACAAGGTCACGTCCACTGTCTCCCCCAGCTTTGTGGGATCATCCACCTTCAGGGAATCCTGCCCATCGGGTGTAAGGGGTGTGGAAGCGGTGGGCACTGCACCAAGGAGATTGCTGAAACGCTCCCCCACGACTCGTGCATATCAGGCCTGATGCAGCAACAGCGTCCGACGCCTGCGATCTCGCACGATCTCCATACCAAGAAACACCGATGCAGGACCAAGGTCCTTCATCCTATAGGCAGACTGAAGAACAGCGTTGGCCTCCTTCACAGCCTCCAGGGACGGAGACGCAATCAGAAGGTCATCGACATAGACCAGGATGGCGGTGAATCGCTCGGGTGTCGGTAGGAGGAAGAGAGAGGGACCTGCCTCGCTCTGTACATATCCCGCACGAGTCAAAGTTTCGGTGATCCCCCGGTTCCAATACCGTGGAGGCTGCTTGAGGCCGTATAAGGACTTGCGCAAGCGCTAGACCTTGTCACCGTCCTCAAAGCCTGGTGGCTGAGCCACGTAAATCTCCTCATCCAGAGGGCCATGGAGGAACACATTGTTCACATCCATCTGGTGCAGTTCCCAGTCATGCTGAGCCACTACACCGAACAGAGCTCGAGCTGAGGTCATGCAGCCAACAGGGGCAAAAGTGTCAGTGTAATTGACGCCCTCAATCTGAGTGTACCCCTTGACGACCATGCGGGCCTTGTAGCGTTCTAGTGAGCCATCTGGCTTCACTTTCTTGCGAAAGAACCACTTCCTCCCTGGCGGAAGGTCGACGAGCTCGTAGACTCTGTGCTCTCGGATAGCACAAAGCTCATCCTCGCAGGCAACTCGCCAAGCATCAGCATCTTGTGATGAGAGAGCTTCCCTCAAGGTGCCCGGGTCGGGCGCCACAGAGGGAGAGCTCTATGTGGCAAGGGCACACGCCTCGGTGCTAGGCCTAACGACCACAAGATCAGCTGCTGCATCACAAGCGATATGGAACTCGCGAGTGACGAGATCGTGCCCTTACAGGGCACGCTGGATGTACCTTTGTGAGATTAGTGCGGACACTCAGGCCTAGGGCCTTTGTGCCGGGGTCACCACTCGCGATGCTGCGAGAGGGGCGCCTGGGTGTGGGGCCCGGCGCTTGCTGAGCTCCGGAATCCAGTGGTCGAAGACGGCCACCAGGCTCACGGGAGTAACCTGGGCTTGAGGGGCGCACCTCAGGCTCAGGGACAGGCATGACCACAGCTGGTGGGGGCTGAGGCAAAGCAGTCGGTGATGCCGTGCAAGGAGACGCGTGTGTGGGGGACACGGGGCTGGATTTTATAGCAGGAGTAGGCAAGACGGGACCTGACACAGAGGCAGGAGTGCCATCGGACGCAGGTACGAGAGTAGGCGAGACTGGGCCAGACACAGAAACAAGAGTACCGGCTGACGCAGGTATTGGCGCTGAAGTAGGCGCGGGAACTGAAGTAGGGACACCTGTGGGGTGTGAAACAGGCTGTACAAGCGAGGTCTCTGGACCGACAGCGATGATCGCCGGGTCATCCAGGGCCAGAGACCGAGAGGTGAAGGGGACTCGAACGGACATATCAGCCTGACGAAAGGTTCTCGCTGGCGTAGAAGTCTCCCCCATCCGCCGAGAATCCTCACAGGTAGGAACATGTGTGGTGGAGAGTGCCGTGATCGAAGTCAGGTCACGATAGGTGAGAGATTAAAACAAGAGCACGTGGTGGGACTCAATGACGCGACGACGAGTAGGGTCCCAGAAGCGCCAAGCCTTCAACCACGGGGAAATGCCTACAAAGGCACACAAGCGGCCCCGAGGTGAGACCTTGGACCCCTTCTGGTCTTTAGTGTACCACACGGAGGCCAAGGATCCCCAGACGCAAGCGAGACAAAGGTCAGCACGATGTCCAAACTAGAGCTCATACTGTGTAAAATGGTCCGGAAGCGGACCGTGCGGGAGGCGGTTCCAGACCCACATCATGTAGGCGAAGCCCTCAAAAGCGAAGGACTCAGGGAGACCGCACTCAGACCACATAGCGCAAACCGCATCCTCCATGGTGCGGTTCCAACGCTTAGAAACACCGTTCTGCTGAGGGGTAGCAGGAGCAGAGACCTGGTGAAAAATTCCGTGCTCGGCAAAGAATCCGTCCATCTCGCCAAGGAACTCACCGCCGCAATCCGAGCGGAAAGAATGCAGCGTGTGACGTGACTGACGCTCAGCCATCAGTAGCCAGATTCGAATCACAAGGGCGGCATCGCTCTTCTGACGCAGGCTGTAGACCCACCGCATCCGAGTAAATTCATCAGTCAGAGTCAGAACATACCGGCCCCGATCAGATAGGGACTCGACCGGAAGAGGACCGAGAAGGTCCGAGTGAACTAACTCGAGAGGCCAAAGCACTCGGGAACGAGAGTCAGGGTAGGTGCATCGGTGCATCTTCCCCTGAGCGCAAAAGAGACAGTCGGTCTTTGGTGGATTCTTGAACGAAGCCGCGTCAAGACCGAGAGCTAGCTGTGTCCGAATGAGCTTCGACACAGTATCAAAACCCACATGACACAGACGGCGATGAAGCAACCGCTAGTGTTCCGGAGACAGAACACCAGTGACAAAAACCCAAGTGGAGGAGGAAGGGGAGCAAAGGGAGGAGGTACAAGAGACGCGATACAGATCATCTACAATAGAGGCACGAAGGACAACACTGCAAGTGTCAGTAGCAGTCATAGTCGCGGAGTCTACGGTATGCTCCACAGAGAGACCCGTCAGTATGAAGGCACGTACAGAAAGCAGGTTGAGCTCAAGATCAGGCACAAACAACACGTCAAAAAGGTACAAGGGGCCAGACAAACCTTCAAAACATACAACCCAACACCATGGACTGGCAAGGACTGATCAGAGACTGTACGGACGGAACGGACAGACATGACAGGACCGAGAACAACAAAATCACTACGACGACACGTCATGTGATAAGTGGCACCAGAATCGATGATCCAAGTGCCACCGGAGTCACGACTGGTGGACGTCAGTGTACAACGGGCAATGGCACACTCGGCATCGAGTGTGCCGTCACTGGGGAGGAACAACGCAGGACACAAAGATGGGACTCATGAACCCAATCGGTGAAGTCAGGCCCATCATCATCACATGCTGACTGTGCTCCCCCACACACGTCGTCACGAGTCACAGGGACGAACGGACATATAGTCTGTGGACCACCCGCCGATGACAACACACTCGCACCTCCCTGAAAGCGGAGCACCAGACGGTGTCAGAGCTCAGCGATGGTGCGGTTGCGTGGGTCCGGATCACTGCTACTCGCCGGTGGAGAAGCGGGAACAGCTACAGTCGTGGCCGCCACGCGTCCGGAGGATGATGAGGATGACGTGCTGGACATGGAACAGAGGGCGTGTGCAGCCTGGAGCCCACGAGTAATCCGCACCCAGTCGAGCGGCTGCTGGCACTCGATGTAGCGATAGGCGCCTCCACAGTTGTAGTAGTGAACAGAATGTCCACTGCTACCACTGGAGGATGACCGCTGTTGTGACTGCTGACCTGATCCACACTTCCCGTTCTTCTTCTTCCCCTGAGATGTTGCTACATCACCCTGTGTCTGAGTGGGTGTGGGCGGGGCCAAAGAGGAGGAGGAAGACGAGGACATGATGGTGGATGAAGAAGGAGACTGCAGGAGGGATGATGGTGGTGGTGCGACGACTACCGCACCAAGGGATGTCTCCTGATGAGCCACTGCTGCCTCGCGGGCTGAAGTCACCTGGAGGAAGAGCTGATGCGCCCAAGGGAGAAGCTGTAGAGTGGCTGAAAAGGGCTCGAGGACAGCGTCGCTATACCGTGAGAAGGTGTCAGTAAACTCAAGGCTAACTCCAAGCATCATCGTACAGAGCGCCCACAGCTCTGTGCCTCCTGAGGTCCCAAGGTGTGTGTAGATCCGCATGGCGCGTCGCCAGTAATCGGCTGCAGGCTCTGCAGGCCCCTGACGGAGAGAGTGGAAGGCACGAATGTGTGCTGCACGGGTGGCGTGCGTCTCTGTGGCCAGCGGGGATAAGGCCAGATCCCATCCTCCGCGTGGATCGGCGCCGGTGCCTGTGCCGGGCTCGCCAAGGAAGGGGCGAAAGTCGACGACGATCTCGCATGGCATGACATAGAGGAGTCTGTGCATTGCTCTAGATGCTGTCAGCACCTGTGCTGGGTCTGTAGGCTGATACGGGCTGTGGTAGTAGGGCCACATGCCCTCTGAAGTAGCCCAACCTAAAAGAGGATCTCCCAGCAGTCGAAGCCGTCCTCAGTGATGTACGATGGAGGTGGTGTCTCAAAGTCCTTGGGTTGCCGCTCCGCGGGGAGAGCAACCACAGGCCGAGGGGGACGAGGGACGGGGAAGACTCCTGGAAGGGGATAGTCACCGGGATAGTCGGGTGAAGATCGCACCATAAGAATCCGAGGAGATCTGATGCCCGTCTGCAGCTAACAGAGGCACTACTGAAGAACTCGAATCTCATGATCCAGGGAGTCATCTGTCAAGCCTGGTATGAATGGCTCATCATCCAGGAGGTTGGAAGGTGGTGGGTCAGGTCAAGCTCCTGTAACGGGTGCCTGAGCCGACTGTTGTGTTGAGACCGCAACGCCGACAGCTCCGTCGGAAACCTGCCGTGGGACTGTGGACTGGCCACGTAGAAGCTCAGTCAGCGGACGGATGGCATCAGTCTGCTCCCGCTGTAGGCGAGGCAACTCAACCTGCTGGCTCCGCAGGTCCTCAATGGCCTGCGAGCTTGGGCTTAGGACCCCAGAAGAGGAGGAGGAGGGATCATCTGTTGCCTTCCCCTTGTTGTCCGACGAGTTCATGTCGCCTCTCAGTATGGGTCGACAGGTCAGGTTTGTCAGATTTCAATAGCATCTGCGTTTCTCGAGGAGTTGAGACGCTGGCAATTCTTGAATGTCCGGCCAAAGTTTTAGCTAAGTATGGTGCTGACGTCAGCAAGTGGTTGCTCACGTCAACACGACCTGATGACATCAGCAAGCAAAATGCTGACATCGGCTCGACTCCCTCTCTCTCCTTTTCTTTTATTTTTTTTCTCTCACGGTTCTGTGCGAGCGTGCCGCCGCTCCGCGGCGGCTGCGTGGAACCTGCGCAGAGGCTGCGCAGTAGCTTCCGCTCAGCTGTTGTTGCATTTGTGTTGTCACCTGCCGCAGTAGCTGCGTGGCTGCGTGTACAGTAGTGGCAGCAGCGGTTGCGCAATGCCTCTGCTGCTACTGCGTGCTATGGCTGCTGCTCGCTGCCGCCGCCACGCGCTGCTCCTGCTGCTGCTACTACTGCGTTGTTGTTGCTGCTGTTGTTGCTGCTGCTACTGCTCTGCTGTTGCTGCCGCGGCTGCCGTTGTTGCCGCTACGCTGCTTTGCTACTACCCCTACTACCGCCGCTCGCTGCTGCTATCGCGGCCGCCGCTACGGCTGCACTCGCTGGAGCCGCCACACGCTGTTTTAGCTGCTTCTATGGCGCTGCTACTACCGCTACTGTTGCTGTTGTGCTGCTATGCTGCTGCTGGCAGTGTGGCAACGCTGCTACTACGGTCTCACGTGATGGGTGTGGGCTGCGTCGACAGCGACCGGCTGTCTTGGACAGGCCCCAGTGGATCTGCTGTAGTAGTGACTCTCACTTTGGTTGCTCTGCTACGTCTCTGCTGCGCAGCTCAATGAGAACTGTCTCACTGCTCTGATACCATGAGAAGATGCAAGGAAGCTTCCTACCAACACTCCCGTTGACCAAGCGTCAGTGCCCGATCTGATGGTGACGACAATCACAAGTCGTGCACGCAACGGCAAGAGTTTGGCTAGGGGACACAAGGCAAAGTGTCTAAATGCTTCAATAGCATTTGCAGAGAGAGTTAACAAATGACAGGTCCATGGCCTAAATACCTGCTGCGGCGCACAGCGGGTGTCGCACGCAGCGGTCCAAGAACTGTCCTAAAAACCGGCCCAAAACCACTGTTTTGGCCATAACTCTNCGCTGCTACTACGGTCTCACGTGATGGGTGTGGGCTGCGTCGACAGCGACCGGCTGTCTTGGACAGGCCCCAGTGGATCTGCTGTAGTAGTGACTCTCACTTTGGTTGCTCTGCTACGTCTCTGCTGCGCAGCTCAATGAGAACTGTCTCACTGCTCTGATACCATGAGAAGATGCAAGGAAGCTTCCTACCAACACTCCCGTTGACCAAGCGTCAGTGCCCGATCTGATGGTGACGACAATCACAAGTCGTGCACGCAACGGCAAGAGTTTGGCTAGGGGACACAAGGCAAAGTGTCTAAATGCTTCAATAGCATTTGCACAGGGAGAGAACAAATGAAATGTCCATGGCCTAAATACCTGCCGCGGCGCACAGTGGGTGTCGCACGCGGCGGTCCAAGAACTGTCCTAAAAACCGGCCCAAAACCACTGTTTTGGCCATAACTCTACGCACACATGTCAAAATGCTACGCCGTCTGAACCTAGACGTGCAAGATCACAAGACGGACACTACGACTGGTCACATGCATGCATCTATTATCAGATGGTGGACACGCAATGCAAAAACATGCAAATCAGGCTCATGGCCAGTCCGCCGAAAAGACTCCTGCAGGCTACAGAAAAACAGTAGGGAGTCCCGGTAGTGTCCGGGGCTGTGGAGCGATAGTCGACCAGCTCCAAGCTGGTAGTCCGCCGCCCGTCGTCCCTCCGATGTCACCAGGGCCCGCCTCAGGGATCTGCACGAGTATGGACACGGCCGAGTGGTCACCGTAGACTGTACAAGAACGTCACAAATCACAACAGTGGACGCCATCGACCAGAGAGAAACGTGAACCTTCTAAAATTACAAAAAAAATGGGTACATCGCTTGCAATTGTGGGAACAAGCAGTAGGCCATGGGAGGGGAATTCACATGAAAATGTGTCGAGAAACAACAAAGGCCAGGAGCGAAAGGCGTAACTCTTTTCCGTAAGGAGCAGTCTGTGCCGAATAATCACCCATCTCAACAGCCTACATCACCGCAAAGGGTTTCTGAGATTGCAAAGTTCGACGAGGGGTACGAGGATGACCAACCGGCAATACTGCTGAAAAGTCCAACCTCGAGGATGCAAAAGCCGTGGAACGGCATCAGCACTATTGGATGAAGGTACATCACATATCTTTGTGAGCAACGACATGGTCCGTGAAGTGGAGTTGCTGACCAAACCAAGGGTATTTGAAGGGAAAACCTTCAANATTTCTTATCCTGGAATAATCCACAGGTCGATTAGAACAGTTACACCGTCTACATGGAGATCGGTGACGCCAAACGACAAATTCAGCGTGTGGGACTGAAGCCAACAAAAAAAGCATCAAAGGTGGAAGCAGCAAAGGAAGTCGCGATAGTTAAGAGGCGACAACCTCTGCAGCCAATTCCGTTGAACGTGGCCAGGTATTGCATACGACGAGGAACTAGTGCGTGGCTCATACATCTCGAACCAATGGAGGAAGCGGAGGTGGCAGTAGCTGGCTCATAGTCCTCAACAGCCTCATCAGCCTCATCGACATCAACAGAATTCGCGATGGTACCCAAAGAGTTTGCACCACTCATCAAGGAGTTCACAAACGTCTTTTCTAACAAAGACCCAAGAACCTTACCTCTTGAAGGAGACATTGACCATCACATCAAACTAAATCTGGGCAGTAGACTTACAGTTTGAGGGGCTTATCGGATGAGCAATCACAAGCTGATCGAGCGAAAAAAGCAACTCTACAAGATGCTCGCTCAAGGGTTCATCCGCCCATCCACGTCATCATACGCCGCACCAGTACTGATTGTAGTAAAGAAAACTGGTGAGATGCACATGTGAATAGACTATCAGGCTTTGAACAACGCTACCATTAAAAACCGCAACCCTCTTCCATAAGATGACGAGATTCTTTACCAATTCCGAGCGGCTCAAATTTTCCGCAAGATCGACTTACGCAGCGGACATCACCAGATACGCACAACAGACGCCGACATTGAGAAGATGATGCTCAGAAATCGCTACAGGCATTTGGAGTTCACGGTAATGCCATTTGCACTAACGAATGCCCCGGCAACGTTTATGGTGGAAATGAACAACATCTTATGCCAATACCTTGATGATTTCTTCATGGTGTACCTTGACTGCATGCATGTGTACAACTGCATTATGGAGGAGGAAGATGGACATCTACAAAAAGTCCTTGAAATTTTACAAAGAGAGATTTGAGTCCTTGAGTCGTACTTCAAGAATTCTAAAAAAACTCTTGAAGTACGAATTCAATCGTTGTTCAATCAAGTTTCTGGGTCACATCATCAATGGTGGGTGGATCACCAACAATCCAATAAAGGTGGCAACAGTCGCTTGTTGGCCAACCCAGACCAACGTAAGACAAATTCATGTTTTCCATGGCTTTTTCAATTACTACCAGCGATTGGTATGGGATTACGCTGTTATGCCGAACATAGTGAAGATGGTGAATAGGTAGAATTTGTGAGGCAGAACACAATTCAGAATTCGGGACACTTGAGCAGTTTATCATTAGAGGTAAGTGTACTTCGATGACAAGTGTCAAAATGATCAAAGATACGTATGCAAGTTTTAAGTTATGAATGAAGCATAGTCGGGGTTGTTGGGTCGATTATCGAGCGACGCGTGCGGTGGACACTCACGTCCTGAGCGGTCAGATTCAAGAAGGTCCGCTGAGAAGTTGGTGGACTTTGACAATCAACGATGAAAATGCTAGATGCATCTTTACAAATCCAGATTTGTCTCGGTGCGTCAAGAAGTCGATCGAAAGGTTGTGATACTTCTGTTCGTAGGTTCGCGAGAGTGGCCGACACTATCCGAAGGTTCAGGAATATCCACTAAGGGCGAGGGGTTGGCCAGTTGACCCTTAACTGTCAAAGTGAACATTGCGGTTCACGTGATGTGATAGGCTGTCTGTGTAGTAACAATAATGCCCACTCGAGAAGAATACAAGCTCGTGTACGTCTGGTATGAAACACTTCCCCCCTCCCCTTTTAGCCGCAACATCCCCGCGCGCATGCAGATGTGCCTTAGTGACGCCGGTAGCATTTGTTGATGAGATTATCGACGTCTCGAAGGTTGTCGTGTGGTTCCCAACTGTTATGTGTGGCGTCGTAGCCATGCCACTTGACGAGATACTCTGTTGTTTTGCCACATTGTCATTGGCTGAAGATGTCCTTGATGACGTACTCCATGTCTTTTTCCACTTGAACTAAAGGTAGAGGACGGACCCTTTGATAGGAAAGCTCTCTCTGGGGCCCCAGAAGTATTTGAGCCTGCGGACATGGAACACTGGATGAAGTTGCATAGTGTCGGAGAGTTTGAGTCATGCAACCACGGGGGTTTGAAATGCGCTCAATCTCAAATAGCCCTAACCATCATGGTTTGAGTTTTTGAAAATTCTGCTCCGCGGACTTTGAGTTTTGCAGAGCTAAGGAGGACTCGTTTGCCTGTAGCGAATATGTTGTCGCTACGATGTCAATCAGCGGCTTGCTTCATTGCTACTTGTGTCTTCGCGAGTGTCTATCATGTTACCTCCCAGATGGTTGTGAAGTCTCGGCGTTCAACGTCGAGTGCGGGGATGATGTTGTGACTTTCTACTCCTGGTGTGGCGAGAGGTTTGCCATACACCACTACGAAGGGAGTTTTACCATTTGCAATGGAAACTACCACTTTGTATCCAGTTTTGGCAGTGAGGATTTTTTGTGCCCAATCCGTCCCATGGGGTTCGCATAATGTTTGGAGCAGTTGTTTGAGCGTCTGATTGGTCCACTCGGTTTGATTGTCAGTTTGAGGATGAAATGCTGTCGAAGCTTGAATTCTGCTGCCGTAGCAAGTCATCACTTTGCGCTAAAAACGACAGGTGAATTGGATGTCTCTATCCCTCGTGATGGTTCTTGGTACGCTGTGTAGCCAAACAATGCTGTTTGGATTTAGCCATGTTGCTCCCTTGACGGTGATGGTGGTCAATGTCGCAATGAAGTGGGACATTTTGGAAAACCTGTCGATGACCACGAAGATTGCGTCATATCCCTCAGGTGTGACACGTAATCCTGTGACGAAGTCCATGGAGATGTCCGGCCATGGTTCCATTGGAACGAGGAGCGGTTGCAGACGTTCGGATGGCCTCCTACAACGGGATTTTTGTCGCTGACATGTGTTGTAGGTTTTGCAAAAGTTGGCCAAGTTGGATTGCATCTTGTCCCACCAAAAGTGTTTTGCAAGCTTCTTGAGCGCCTTGTCCTGTATGAAGTGTCTACCTGGTTGGATGTCGTGGCAATATGCGAGTAGCATGCGGCGAAGTTCATCGTTTGGGGGAACGACCACTTGGCGAGTGAGGTGCCGTCGCCAGTAGGGTGCGTTGAACGAAAATTTTATCTCATCATTTCCCCCAAGCCGGTCATAGCCTTGTGCCAATAGTCACTCGAGGGACGGGTCTCACTATACCTGTAGAGTTGCCACGTCAGTCATGAAATCTGGTCGGCGGCTGAGTGTGTGAGCCAGATTGATTTTTCCTGGTTGATACTCAATGTTGTAGTCGAACCCGGATTCAAGGAACTCCATCCATCAGGTTTGATGTTGAATGAGGTTTGGTTGCGTCCTCAAGTACCTTAGCACGTGGTGGTTGGTGTGCATGATTCATTGGAAACACTCCAGAAAGTATTGCCACGTCATGAACGCGTGCACGACCGCTAACATCTCCTTCTAGTGTACAGCGTAGTTGAGTTCCGGTCCTCGCAATTTAGGAGACATAGAGGCAACCGGTTGTTTGCCGTTGTCATGGTCTTGCAAAAGAACCGCGCCAATGGCTCGATCCGATGCATCCATGGCCATGACGTCGTCAACCGTTGGATCGACTCGTCATGAGGCTGGCGCCAAGGTTAGATTGTTTCGCAAAGCAGTGAGCGCTTCTTGTTCGCTGGCTCCCCACCGCCACTCGTTTTCTTTTCAAGTGAGGTCAGAAAGACGCGCTGAAACTAGGGCGTATTCTCGTACAAATCGCTAGTATGAATTGCATAACTTGAGAAAGACCTAGATTTCTTGAACGTTGGTTCGCATCCACTAAGCAGCGATTGGAGCCACCTTTTAGGATCCATTGTGATTCGTCTACCGTCGATGATGTGACCCAAAAACTTGATTGAACGACAAATGAAGTCACATTTCAAGAGTTTTTTTAAATCTCTCCTTGTAGAGTTTGAGGATTTTTCCAAGGTGCACATTCTTCTCCTCCGGGATGTGGCTGTACACCAGCATGTTGTCGAGGTACACCATGTCCAAATCGCCAAGGTGTGGATGGAAAAATTTGTTCATTCCCGCCATAAACATTGTCGGAGCAATTGTAGGTCCACATGACATCATTGTGAACTCAAAATGCCCGCTGCGGGTTTTGAATGCCGTCTTCTCAATGTTGGCGTCCCCCAGGCATATCTCGTGATATCCGTTGCGCAAGTCAGTTTTGTTGAAAATTCGAGCCCCTCCGAATTTCTTGAAAAGTTCTTCAACTCGAGGAAGAGGGTAGCAGTTCTTGATGGTAGTGTTGTTGGACGCCCGATAATCCATGCACATCCACATCTTGCCAGTTTTGGTCTTTTCAAACAGATTCAGTGTGGCGTATGGTGAAGTGGATGGGCAGATGAACCCCTGACCGAGCAACTCGTCGAGCTATTTTTTTTAGCTCGGTCAGCAAGTGATTGCTCATCCGATGGTCGATGTCTAGTTGAGGAGGTAAAGTTCATAGGAGTTTGTTAGAAAAGATGTTCGTAAAATCTTGGATGTGTGGTGCAAAATCATCACGTACCATTGCAAATCTTGTTGATGCCGATGAGGCTAATGAGGCCGATGATGAGTCAGCTGTTGTTAGAAAAGATGTCCGCTTCTTCCATTGGCTCGAGATGAGCAACGCACAAGCTCCTTGTCGCATGAAATACTTGGCCACGTTGAGCTGAATTGGCTGCACAGGCTGTGGCTTTTTGGCTTCATTAGCTTCCTTTGCTACTTCCACTTGTACTGCTTCCGCTTTCAGCTTCTATCTTGCACGCGGATGTTTTTGCTTGGCGCCGTCAATCTGCATGTAGACGTCGCCGCTGTTCCAGTCCCCTTACAGATTGTGTTGGTACACAAAATCTCGTTCAAGGATGATTTGTGATTGCTCAATGGACAAGACCTCTAGACCAATACATCTTGTAGATCTCCCAATTGTAGCTGTAGTGGTTCTCGGAGTCTCCATATATGTGGTCTTCCGTTGACGGTTTTTCCTTCAAGCACCCCTAGTTCTGTATGAAAACCCAGTGTGCAAACCATGTTGTTGCTTACGAGGTTATGTGAAGCTCCTCCATCCAATAGTGTCGGTATCGTTGTGCGAGCTACGCATCCTCGAGGCTCAAATTTTTGCAGTATTGCCGGTTGGTCGGCTTTGTACCCCTCGTTGAACATTTTGATCTTGGAAACCCTCTGTAACGATGTAGGCCATTCAGATGGACGATCGCTGAGCGCAGATGGCTCCTCACAGACAATGGTTACGCCATTTACTCTTGCCCTTTGCCATTTTCTGACTCACTTTTCTACGACTTGCCACCCTTTTTGGCCTGCTACTGGCTCCTACACTTGCGAGCGATGTACCGGACTTTTCCGTAGTTGTAGAAGGTACGCGCATCTCTCTTGTCAACAGTGTCCACTTCCATCGGACTTGAGGCATCCGCAAACTGGTTTCCTCTGTTTCCACGATAGTTGTGGTTAGGAGGCCACGAGTCATAGGATTCCCGGATCTGAGCATTGTAGTCGGGGCTGTCAGTCCATGCTACTACTGCAATCATCCGCGGTTAGTCGTTTTGGATGTTGAAAACATCAATTGCTTGCCCGATATCTTGCTTGAAGCCATTATTGTAGTGAAACAGAGTTTGTCAGGAGCAATGTTTGGTCCGGTGATGATCACACTGAGTTTCTACGTGCACTCCGCCACACAAGACTACTGACGTGGATGCTGGAACTAGTACCATGTGTCAGAATTATTGTTCAAATGTCCAAACCGTGTGAGCATCGCGTGTGAGAATTGATTCCAGACGGTTGGTGGCATCAGCACGTCTTGCCACAATGGGTTGATTTACTCCAAGGACCAAACGTCAACGTTAGATGATATGAGATGGGTACCATTGGCCGTTGATGAGGCTCTGTTAGGCTCTTGCTGCCGTTTGATAGTCTTTAGATCAGACCACCAACAACACGCCGTGCCGCGCAAAAGCACGGCTGCGAGATCAATTCTCTTTTCATCGTCGTTGACCCTAGCAGCGGTGAAGTACACCTCCAAACTCATCAGCCGCATCCAAATCGTCACTCCCTTTGGGTTTGCAGGATCAAATGGGTTTGGTGCAGCCAGACCAATTTTGGGTTTGCTTGAGGGTTGGGAGTTTCTCTCAACAATNCTAGCACTGTTGTGCTCAAATAGAAAGTGTTATGCCGAATGGAGCATACATGGTGAACAGGTAGAAGTTGCAAGGCAGAACACTATGAGGAGTTTGGGACACTTGAGCAATTCACAATTACCGGTAAGTGTACTTTGATGAAAAGTGTCAAAACGATCGAACATGTATCCAAGTGTTGAGTTACGAATGAGGCATAGTCAGGGTCATCGGGTCGATTGTTGAGCAATGCTTGCGGAGTCGCGTCGTGAGTGGTCGGATTCAAGAAGGTCTGCCGACAAGGCGGGGGACTTCAAGGATCGACGGTGAAGATGCGAGATGCATCTTTGCAAATCCACATTCATCTTGGTGCATTAAACAATTGACCAAAAGGTCGTGATACTTGTGTGTTTAGGTTCATGAGAGTTGTCAAAGCTGTGGGAAGGTTTGGGAATATCCACTAAAGGCGGGGCAGTTGGCCACTTTGCCATCGATGATCAGTGTGAATACTGCGGTTCTTGCGACGCGATGGGCTGTCTTTGGAGTAACAGAAATACCCACTCGAGAAGAAAAGGGACTCATGAACGCCTGGCATGGAACATACGCCCGAGTTTACCAGCCTCTTTCCGACCTAACTCGACAAGAAAACATGTGGCCGTAGGGAGACAGCAGAGAAAAAGTGTTCACCGCTTTGCGAAACGCTTTGACCTTGGCGCCAGCCCTATGATTAGCCAATCCAACGGCCGACTACGTCATGGTTATAGATGCATTAGATCGAGCCATTGGCACAATTGAATCACAAGAACACGGCAACGGCGAGCAACAAATCGCCTACTTGTATAGAAAAACTACGAGGAACGGAACTCAACTACGCCATAGACAATAAAGAAATGTTGGCGGTCGTACATGCATTCAAGACATGGTGGCAGTACTTGGAGGGCCACCGATGCATCATGCGCACTGACCACCATGCGTTGAAGCATCTAAAAACACAGCAGAATCTCAATGGACATCAAACCCGACGGATGGAGTTCCAAAAATCCGGGTTCGACTACGATATCGAGTACCGGCCAAGAAAAATCAACCTGACGGAAGCAATCAACCGCCGACCAGGTGTAATGGCCGAGGTGGCAAAGCTACCACCGTAGCGAGACCCGTATCTCGAAAGGTTGTTCGCATGAGGCTACGACCAGCACGGTAGATGCGACAAGGCAAAATTCTGGTTTGACACACCCTATTGGCAACGGCGATTCACTCGCAAAGTGGTTGTTCCCCCCAATGAAAAACTTCGTCGTATGCTGCTCAAAGAGTGCCGCGACACAGGACCAGGTTTACACCTTGGAGAAAAAAAAACTCTGAAGAAGTTGGCAAACAGCTATTGGTGGGACAAAATGCAATCTAACATGGATTACATCTGCAAGTCATGTGACACATGTCAACCACAGAAATCCCGTCACATGCGACCACCCGGACTTCAACAACCACTCCCTATTCCGATGGAACCGTGGGTCGATACCTCCATGGACCTTGTCACGGGATTACCAATTACACCTAAGGGATATGATGTAATCCTTGTGGTGGTCGACAGATTTTCTAGGATGTCCCACTTCATTCCAACAACTCACACCGCCACCACCGAGGGAATAGCACGAATGCTTCCAAACAACATTGTGCGACTACACTGTTGTGATTTGTGACATTCCTATCGACCAGTCCAATTTACTGTGACCACTCGGCTGTGTCCATACTTGCGCAAATCCTTGATGCGGACCCTGGAGGTACCGGTGCGTTGTTTGGTGGTGGATTACCAGCTTGGACCTGACCAACGACCGTTCAAGAGTTCTGGACGTTGCGTGAGACATCCTACAGTTTTTCAACAGCACGCAACAGTTCTGCATCCGTCGGTGTCGCACCCTCTACACAGTAGTCAGCTCTAGCACCAAAGACAGGAGCTGGATGCGACCCAGATATGTTAGGCATGGAGGGCGACTTCCCTGAGCGTGAGATTTGTGTGCTTCAGGAGCGTCTCCGCCAGCTCCAAACAAGATTTTGGCCCCCATACACATCTCGTTTTCCCGAGATTTGATCGTTGCCTGACCTCCACCCCAACGACATCCCTCTTCCCGGTGTCTTCCCCATCCCTCGTCCTTCTCAGCCTGTGGTTGCTCTCTCTATGGAACGGAGATCCAAGTACTCTGAGACACCACCCCCATGGTATGTCAGCGAGGACGGTTTTGATTGCTGGGAGAACGTTTTCCAGGTTTGTGCCACTTCAGAGGGAGTGTGACCCTACGACCCTACGACCACACTCCGTATCAGACTATGGACCGAGCACAGGTTCTGATAGTGGCTAGGGAAATGCACAGACTTCTTTATGCCATGCCGCGCAAGACCGTCATTGATTTCCGCCCGTTACTTGGCGAGGCCTGCATAGGCACCGGCGCTGATCCACGCAGGGGCTGGGACCTGGCATCATCCCTGCTTGCTACAGAGACGCACGCCACCCGTGCCGCTCATGATTGTGCCTTTCAGTCCCTTCGTCAAGGGCCTGTCGAGCCTATAGGTGACTACTGGTAACGCGCCATGGGCATCTACACACGCCTTGGGACCTTAGGAGGTACACAGCTATGGGCGTTCTGCAAGATCATGCTCGGAGTTTGCCTTGAGCACACAGATATCTTCACGAGATACAGCAACGCCGTGCTTGAGCCTTTTTTTGCCTCACTACAACTTCTTCCCTGGGCGCACCAGCTCTTCCTCCAGGTGACTTCCGCCCGTGAGGTAGCCGTGGCTCATGAGGAGACTCTCCTTGCTGCAACAATCGTCGGTCACCACCGACGCCCCTCCTGTAGTCTCCTTCTCCATCCTGTGTCTCGTCCTCCTCTTCCTCTTCCACCTCGATTACATTGACTCAGACATAGGGTTTGACGGCAGCAACACAAGGGAAGAAGGGGAGACTGAGGCGCGGCTCGGGCCAGCAGCAGTTAGAGCAGCAGTCGTCATCGGGCACTAGTAGTGGATGCTCTGTTCACTACTACAACTGTGGAGGCGCTCATCGCTACACCGAGTGCCAGCGGCCGCTCGACAGTGCGTGGATTACTCACGAGCTTCAGGCTACGCACGCACTATGGTCTATGTCGAGCAGCGCATCCTCCAGGTACACGGCGACCACGACCGCAGCAGTTCCCGCTTCACCACCGGTTAGCAGCGGCAACCTGGACCAACGTGACCACACCATTGCCAAGCTCTAACACCTTTTGGCGCTTTGCTTTCAGGGACGTCGTGTGTGTTGTCACCGCTGAGTGGATCACAGACTGTCTGTCCGTCTGTTCTTGTGGCTCGAGATGACTCGTGTGGGAGGGCACAGCCGGCATGTGATGACGATGTGCTTGAATGTACCGATTGCATTTATGAGTCTCACCTTTGTGCCCTTTGTCGTTCCTCCCCACCAGCTGTCCAACGTCTGTCTGAGGCCGAGTGTTCCCTTGCCCGTTGTACAGCTACATCCTCTAGCTGTGATCCCGGTGGCACTTGGGTCATCAATTTGGGTGCCACTCATCACATAACCTGTCGTGGTAGTGACTTCGTTGTTCTCGGCCCTGTTGCGTCTGTTCGTTCCGTTTGCATAGGCTCTGGTCAGTCCTTCCAGGTCCAGGGTGTTGGGGTCATGTGTTTCGATGGTCAGTCTGGCCCCTTGTATCTTTCTTAGGTATTGTTTGTGCCTCACCTTGAGCTCAATTTTCTTTCTATACGTGCTTGCACACTGATGAGACTCTCTGTGGAGCACAGCGCAAACTCTGCGACTATGACTGCTATTCACACTCGTAATGTTGTTCTTCGTGCCTCTGTTGTGGATGACTTGTATCGTGTCTCTCGGACTTCTCCTCCTTGCTCCCCCTCCCTTGCAGCTTGTGTTTTT
>SZWC01016886.1:17330-37477 GCA_023375785.1 Penium margaritaceum
CTTCTTTTCAGCCTGCTCCTCCTCCTCCTCCTCCTCCTCCTCCTCTATACCCACAACTTCCTCCCTGTCTTCCTCTTTCTCTTGTGTCTCCTGAAGGACTTCCTCCTCTGCTGCTTCTTCTTCCCTCGCAGCCTGTTCCCTCTCAGCCTCCTCAATTTCCTTCAGCTTCCACTTCTTGCTTCCAGGTCTTCCACGGTCCCTTCTTGCTCTCAGCAGTAGATCCTCTGCTTCCCTGGCTGCTGCAGCAGCAACCTCCGCCGGCAGGTTTCGACGCCACGGACTAGCTCGAAGCCCTCGCCGAAGAGGAGTGGCCAGAGGAGGGGGAAAAGGAGGTGGCTGAGTATTGGGTGAAAGAGGAGGGTGAGTGATAGAGGGACTCAGAGGAGGAGCAGGTGGGGAAAGAGGACGTGGAAGAGGAAGAGCGCGATCCGACACAGAGGAAGCAGCTGCAGAGGCAGCAGACGTAGCAGGCGTAGCAGCAGTAGAGGCAGGTGAGGTAGCAGAGGTAGCCGGGACACCACCACCGCCCACAGCACACCATTCAGCTCCTCCTTGCACTTGCACCCCTCCTTTCCCTTGTTTCCCTGATGTAACTCCTCTCCTTCCTCCCTTCCTGCCTCTCTCCCCTTCTCCTCCCTTTCCTCCCCTTCCTCTGGTTCCCACCTTCCCACCACCACTGCCACCCACAGCTGGTGCCTCTTGTCCTGCTAACCGTAGTTCAGCGGTCCTTTCTATCAACTCCCTCAGAGGTCGTTCTTCGGAACCTACCTCATCCACCCCCCTCCGTGACTCCCTCCTTCCCTCGGTCGTCACTGGCGGCGGCACATACAACTCCCCCCCAGCATCAGTCTCCCTCCTTCCCCTGCCCCTACCCCTTCCTTTTCCTCTTCGTCGTCTTCTGTACGTCACTACCCTCTCCGTACGGTCACCTCGCAGAGCCCACGACTGCTCCAGCTCGGCAACTTTTTTTTTTTCAAATTTCTGGGGAAAAGATAGCAGCAGCAGGCAACTTAAAACAAGGGGAATCAGAAAAAAAAAAGAGTCCACTGTTTCCGATGCTGCTGCCGCCGCCGCTTCTGTTGCTTCTTCCGTCCCCCGCTGCTGCTATCACGGCCGCTGTAATGTGACTGCTTCCGGTAATGGTGTTCCTGCTGTCAATGCGGCTCTAGCTGCTAGTGCCGCCGCTGACGCTTGTGCTTCTGGTGGTGCTGCTAATTTTGCTGCTGTAAGAGATGCTCAGACTCGGTAGGGGCAGTGTCAGGAACGTGCCCATGCTTTCAACATTCTCTGATCGTCCGACTCTGCACAAAGTTTTTCCACGGGAAATGCTCCGAGGAACTCACCGTAGAAAGCTGCGGCGACTCCCCGCCGGGGAGTCGACAGCGTTCCGTAGAGATCTACCTTGGGCTTCTTCCCCAAACCTGCCGTCCAGCCTCCGCTTCCAAGGCCGCCAAGGGCAACAATACATGGCGACACCACACCGACGGTGTGGTGTCGCCGTTCGTGGCATGCAGGCATGCATGCATGGTACCGTGGACCTGAAGGGCACGATGGTGTGCAAGTCGCACCGTGTGACACCTACACTCCCACACGGCAGCAGCGGGAGTGCGGACAGCAGGGCTGTGCTGGGCTGGGCCAAAGGGTCAGGCGTAGAGGTGGAGTGAAATGCGCTCCACATCCATGTCTAGCGTGTGCTGCACGCCGTGTGCAAATTGCACGCGGCACGGTGCAAGGCTGGCGCCAACGAGCATGCACGAACGGGGCGGCCATCATGGGTCTTCTGAGAAGACTCTTCTCATGCCGAGGCTTTATGCATGCAGTCTTGCATGTCATCGCTGGTCACATCCAGTACGCATTTCAGACAACCATGGCATGCCAGGACTGGGCTCATGCCCGGGCATGATGGCCGAGCCCAGCCCGAGTCGTGCCATCTAAAGGCCATGAGGGCCAAGAGTCACGGTTGGCCCAGCCTTGACTCTCAGCCCTTGAGATCTGCGAGGAGCAAGTTTTGCGTTTGCCGCCAGTCGGACAGATTTTCGAGATTGTCGCCAAAACTTCGGCGTCCGCAATGATTCGCGGTGAATCGCGACTGGGACGTCGGACCTTTAATCAGAATCTTGTCGGACGTTTTCGACGTCTTGTCCGTTGTGCACATGCGCTTTGAGTTGGAGAGTTGGCTATACGCTGCTTGGTTGGTTGGTGTATTGTCCGTCTGAGGAAGAAAGAGAGCGGACACGCCAAGAAATGAACGTCTTCGAAACATGCAGGAGGGCCAGGGTACAGGGTCAAACACGTGCCCTCCTGCACGTTACTGCTGGAACGGATGGGGATGCCAACCAGGACGAGCAACCGTGCACACGTCATGCATGCCATCCTCTGCCTCGACTTCTGATTATTTTGTTCTTTTGTGTCATGAACAGCCTTTGAGGTACCTGGCTGCACCTCCGCTGCATGGCGCAGCACGGAATGAAGCGGAGGCGCAGCGAGGACCCCCTCCTCTGGTCATGAGCCAGCGGTTCGATTTTTATACTCCCAGAGGACGAACCTTCAGCGCTTTCACTTCTAAAAAGCGCCCCAGATCTACTGAGATGGGAGGGAGACTCACCAAACAAGTCAGGATGTCAAACCCGTCCAGGCAAGTTGTTCAGCAAGGATTAAATAGGATGTTAAAAGTGAAATTTATAATATTCATCATAATTATTAAAATTTTAAAGACTCAAAAATTAATAAAATTAGAATTATGGTGGAAAAGTTGACATTTATTAATTGGAGGTTTTTAGAGGCAGATGAGATGGCGGTAAATAGTTCTGAAACATATGAAAATAAATAATTATCCTTTTTTCCTAATAAAACATATAGTAAAGTCCAAGTGTATCGTTTTAGAGCCAGGATACATGTGAACAAAGTTTTGGCAGTGGGGGAGGGGTTTGAGCCCACCATTCTTGCCAACCTACATGGAGAATGCAAAAGGCACCACAACATGGGAATTTAGGATGTTAATTGATTTTACAGGTCCAACATGGATTGAAATTAGATTAACTTCTCAAATGTTTTGATAGCTCGTCCAAAGACGACTTGTGACGAAGCTATGAAGGCAAGAAGTGACATCATGTAGTCTTCGCCATAGAACAGGGCTTGTTTTTAATAATTTATTCTTGAAATTTTCATCCATTTCAATTACTCTCATAACATATGGATCATTTGATCCCATCCATACTTGCAAACAAACCTAATCGATACATGGGCATGATTCCATGTTACATTGAAGTATTGGCAAGTTCTAATGCCTAGCTCTTGAGTAAGATGTAATTGTGGCCATCTTATCCATGTTAACTTTTCACAAATATCTTGAGCACATTGCACATAAAACATCTTGGAATTTGTTTGCTCAATGTACCGTTCACAAGTAATTTTCATTGTAAATTTGGCTACTTTTGAGCAACCAGTCTGGCATCATTCCCAATCCTTGAGATCCGTT
The DNA here is from genome assembly GCA_023375785.1 of Penium margaritaceum. Lineage (NCBI taxonomy): Eukaryota > Viridiplantae > Streptophyta > Zygnematophyceae > Desmidiales > Peniaceae > Penium > Penium margaritaceum. Next base: position 20,809 of record SZWC01016886.1, read on the forward strand.
TTGAATCCCAGAGAGAGTGCACTATCCTCCTAAGCGGTATTTCATGCTCCAATCACCCAAGTCACTGCTAAGGGGTACTTCTAATCTCGTAAGTCCCCTTTCGCTACATCAACAGAGGACTTCAGAAGAAATCCAACATCAACTATACCTTTTTCCAAAGGGGTACATCCTTACATCAACGAAGGATTACAAATCCGATTTCTTATATCATCGGCCTCGAGACCATGGACTACTTAAGAAGCTAAGTTGTAAAAACCCATGAAGCATAAGTTGATCTATGTAGAGTCACGCTTGGACACTAAGAGTTGTTTTGCATTCAAACTTAGCTACTTCATCAGGAGTTAGCCTACACAAATTCTCTACTTCACATGAAGAGAGCCCGTCTATATGAATATACTGAAATTTAAGATAAAGAGTTAGATTTAAGGTATAGCTTCTTTTACAAAATCCCTGGCCTGCTAGGCCAAAACTACAGTGCTTGAATGTCTCCGACCCTCAAGCCATCCCGTCCAACCGCCCAAAGGCGAGGGACCCCCGCTTGAGCCATGTGACGCCAGTCGCGCGAAACACTCCCCAATAGTAGGAGTGAGCCGACCTCAATATCCGCAAGTCGAACTCACACCCAGGCGCTCCAATACTAATATAGCGGGTTGAAAGGAAATGTTGGCCGAGGTCGAAACCACGGTGCTTGAGGGTCTCCGATCCTCGAGCCATCCCGTCTAATTGCCCACAGGCCAAGACCCCCGCTCGAACCACGTGGCGCCGGCCACACGCTACATCAGGCAAGATCCTATCATGTGGAGAAGTAGAGTTGGTTAAGAGTATCATCTGGCAATGTTATTTCAGTTGCTGCATCTTTAAATGTGTGTTGTCAGCCAACTAAAACTCTGCATATGGCTCCAAAATTCAGTCATTCTACATTCAACCAAATCTCCTGCTACGTAGTAGTCGGACTTGGAGGTGGAAGCATGTCTAGCTACTTCTAATTCCACTAGACTAGTAGCCTACTAATTTTTTAAAATCTGGTGTAGGTTTCACCCCCACTTGAAATCGAATTCTAATATGGTATCACACCTCTACTAGAGCATCAGACTAATAGAAACACGACTTTGTAAAGAACTACCTCCATTCCACAGGATAGTATTTAATATCTCCATCAAGTACATTAGGGAACAATGCTGAAGGAAATTATTTTGAACCCTTTAAAACATAGGCTTAGAATGAGGGATAGCCCCTTCGACCCTCCGTTTACTCCAATAATGCCTTAAATGTGAATTGTAGCAGTTTGCACTCGAACATGGATGAAAACGCCCCATTCCAAGCAAAATCTGATGCATAGGTAAATTTGGATAATCGACGTTATCCTTCACATAAGTTTGCTTTTTTTCCACACATAATGATGAAAGACATGGACACAATAAGAATGAAAGCATGAAATGTTTCTCTTCAAGCTTAGATGCCAGCCGTGAAAGTTGAGAAAGCTCACATGCATGCACGCATCAATGCTTTACAGAAAAAAAATCAGGTACTTGCTCATCAAAAAAGAAAAACATGGCATTAGCATGTAATTCCCAAGAATTAGCATAAAGAAGTGACGAAGCAATGCAATGAACGTCTAAGTTACAAGTAGTGCATGTTGAAAATCCTACAAGGATTTCTCAAAAACATGTGGAGTAAGTTATTGAGTTCAATAGCCTACAAGTGATAGAACAAGCATACATACTTGAATAAAGAAAGAAACAAATAGAAAAAGATGCAGATGTAGCAGTTACTACCACAAGCGCCCTTGCTAAACTAAAAGCTGATTAAGAGGAAACCCAAGTCTCAAGATTTGTGGAGAAGCATTCGTTCAATTTAGAATTGAATTTGTGGAATGGTTTGCCACAAGAGAAGAAAAAGAACACATTGCTCAACAAGTTGTAACGCACACCCTTTATGAAGCAACTCACGCTCATGCAAATGCAGATGAAATAACCACTCATGATTTCAAATGCAACATGCTCAGAAATCTCCGAAGGCAAATAGTTCAATACTTTCTATGGTCTACGTGATGCAGCCTAATGTCATGCATTTGATCCCTTTCATGGATCTCACTCCAAAACTAGCTGTAGAAGGGGACTCACTCCTGAAAATATTCCTACAATTAAATCCATATAATTACGTGGCTTTTCCCGTATCAACAATGGTGAAAAATAAACACTAGGAGAAGTTTGACAATGCAAAGGTCTCTCATTGGTTTTTCAATTACAAAAGATTTAAAAAGTTCCAAATAATGTGGTGCTTGAATATGAGGTAATTTCAACAACATGATACTAATCCACGCAATGCACCTAGCTTTGGAGTCTATCAAATTGTAGCATTCACTTTCCTTGCACTGTGTGTAATACGAAAAATATAACATGCTCCGCACATGTATGAAGACCATCCTTATGTTGCACATCATGCATGGTGTTACTTTCTTTGTACACACCAGCCAATTGAATTGACCAAGAAAGCATATCTGATGACCGAGCTCTAAGACTTTCCCTTTGAAATTTTTCAACTTCATTCAGGAATATGTGTGAAAAGAAAGGTATGTTCTAGACCAAATCACTCTTAGAAATGCTGGTATATGAGATTGAATCTTCATCACCTACTTATACAATGGGTTTACCGAAGGAAAAAAGCATGTTCAATTGATAAAACACTACCCTCAAAAGATTAGGCTTGTCAAAGACTTTGTGTGTACTATGTTCTTTAGCAAGCAATGAGATCAAGATATTTCTGAGTAACATCATCGCCATCAGATGGCTTATTATGAAGAATGGATAACACTAAGTCATCTTCAAAGAATGACACATATTTGAATCAATACAATCATCAACAAGGGAAGGAGGATAATGAGCAACAACTATCCAAGCAGCAAAAAAAAAATCATCGCTGAAGACACGGTCACAATCTTAAGGAAATATATCACCCTTTTAAATTTTCAGTGAAAGGAGGGGCCATCCAAAAATCATAGGTTCAAAGCTTCTCACGAATGCATAAAAGAGCTTGAGGTGAAAGTGATGACAACCAAAGTGAAATATCCAATTGGAGATGACAAGGTAAAAAAGGCGTCCAAACAACCCATGGCAACATCTTTTTCATCAGAATGATTCCACTGTAAAGCCTTTACACTTACTCACTCAGAAATAACAGATCTCAAACATGGTACTCGGATAGTGGTTCAACATAACAAATGGAATTTGAGACCATCTAGCTTCACAATTTCAAGCCATGACCAACAACGGATTCTTTCTACCTTGACAACCAGGGAGCATTACCAGTGAAAGACATAAAAGTGCTCAAGGCCCCTTATGCCAACTACACAATTTCTTTCTAAAAAATTCTTCATTTCCTAGGCCTTGTTGAGTTCTTTGTACATGATTCCATTCATGCGATAGGTATTGCAATTTCAAATTACATCAAATGTCAAATATTGAATCCTCCTTGACTAGGAGGATGCGGTGCTTTCCAAGACTGTTCGACCTAACAACCTCATTAAGCTTGATTTCAAGTCAATCCAAGAACCTTCCATACCAGGATTCAAACATCAAGGAAAGGATAAGAAAGCAATGGCTTCAATAATGTCAGATTTCGACAATCTACCTATCAGTTTGAGTACTTGGGGGGAGTATTACTCAAGATCCAAGAAGAGAATTTCCATGATTGGAGGGATACTTGTCACACTCTTATATATCCTGTCACTCTCAAAATTCAGCAGACCTCTGACCTTAAACATCACTCAATTAGCATGTTTCAATGCTAAGATGTATTTGGTCATTGTTTCTATGGACTCCCACTGCAAATCCTACAAGTTCGATATTTCCTAGAATTTACACATGGTCGGCATCAACAATCAGCCACATCCGAATGCCTCAACGAACGCTTCAAGCACGAAGTCCGATTTTGGACCCTGCCGGGCCTAGTGAGCCATTTTGCGAGGCCTTAGAGGGCCTCACGTAATGGATCACTGGCCGACATACCCATTGGTGCATGTTGAATGGTCATCCTCTTCTACAAGCCCACGTGGCCTTGTTCGATTTTGCATTACGATTTTGCATGGCCCATTGCAATCCATGATCCTGGTTGACACCTCAAAGTCATGGAAAAATGCGTTCAACACCCTAAAATCCATGGCAATGTTCTTCAATGCCTTGTAAAAAATCACTCGACACAATCTGGGCGTATTCCAGCTCCAATTCACAAAAGTGGCCCAAAATTTGAGCGATTGAATCTTGATCGTTTCAACTCCAAATTTCATGAAATAAAACCCATTGCATTTATCATTCAACACAGTCCCAACTGAAGGGGTTTGTCAACATATTAGGCTCCTCCTCAAAATCCATCAACAATAGCACTAGTTGACGTGCATTTTCAATGATGTCAAAGCAATCCCTCCCTCATTAAAATGAAAAGGCTAGAACTGATCTTCTACAAGAAAAAACACTCCAGATTTTCCTTTTGACATTGGTTCATCGTTCATTCATGGATGGGGAGTGTTTGAAATCGGTTGCTAGCTTTACGATCCACAAATCAATTTGGTGGAAGAGTTTCCTAAAGTGTGGAGTGGTAATTTCAGTATCATTTTGCATATTTGAGATATTTGTTCAATCCCAAAGACACTGCAGCATCATTCTACAAGGCCCTTTTTCCTCTCATCAAGTAAGCCACTACCAATGGGTGATTCTACCCTCCTAGGTACTTCTTCGTTACATCCATATGGAGCTTGAGCATGATTCCACCTTGAGGTGTACCATTTTGCAAGGATGTAATTCCTTACGTTAGCAAAGGGATTCAAACCCATTCATGAAAATAAGTTGTATCAACTCATTCACGATAACCTGATCATTGTCAAGAAAGGTTTAAACACTTGGATTTGTTGAAAATTGAAGGTTGGCTTCTACATTAGGATTTTGGTTTCAGAACCTCTCGACTTCTCGTAATGAGGCCCCTCCTACGCCACCTTAATGAAGCCAAAGATGGAGATCTAGAGATAATGCCAAACCAAATCCTATGACAAATTACAAATTTGGAGAATGATATAATCTAGTGATTTTGTTTGAATCTCTTGACATATTTGAATACTTTTTATGAGCAAAGTGACCATGCTCATTGCTCTTCATTTTAACCAAAGCAAAATCAACATAATCTTGTGCTACGTAGTATACATAAGGTGATGTTGATGATGGTGGTGATGATGGTGATGGTGGTGGTGGTGGTGCTGATGGTGGTGATGATGATGATGATGATGATGATGATGATGATGATGATGATGATGATGATGATGATGATGATGATGATGAAAAATGTTCGAGATGGCAATTGTTGCGCCCATTCTTGTGGTCAATTTGGCGTACTCAGTTTTGGAATCGGAGGTTTTTTGGGAAGATTCCCGTGTTCAACGGCAGAGATTTTCACTACTTGTACAGGCCAGAGTCAATTCTGGCATCTAGGTCCAAAGAGGGAATAGACCCTAAAGGTATAAAATACTGTGTGATGCATGCACAGCGGGGCTGTACATACCTGCTGAACCAGACTAGTCAGCAATTGTACAGTGCGACTATGCACTATTGGCTTCTGTGCTAGGTCTAGTCAGGGTGGGACTACACCTGACTGGGCAGTGTGGGCTGCCTTGCATAGGTTGCTACATCAGCACGACTTAGCAACAACATGCAAGGCCTAGAGTGGGGACCGCTCTGCATCAATGCATGCATGCACGACACAGCACAACATCACAACATGCATGCATGAGTCATCAGTCACATGCAAAGCCGGAAGCGGGGACTACTCTACATCAGCACCACCATGAAAAACTTAGCAGCAGGAGCTATTGAGGGGGCTACTGCCTACATGAAGATTCCTAGGCTAGGAATCGTCCCACATACAGTTGGAAGCTTCTACCAGCCTTGACAGTCGTCAACTTGCCAGCAGCCTGCTATAAAAGATGGCCAGCCTGGCAGTCCTCATTCAACAACTCGGTCATCATCCAAGCTTTCCGCCTGCAGTCAATCACAGCAGCCTCCACCAGTTCTAGACATCACCTGAGGCCAAGACTCTGCAGACACTCTTGTCGAGACCCAAGTGAGGCTGACATCAGTCCGCCAGCCTGGATAGGAGGACACCCCTGACTACCTGAAGGCCTGACTACCTCACTCTCGTGGCCAGACTACGTCCAAGACTCAAGCTAGTTTGTAGGAGCTGTCTTGCTAGACGTTTTCCACTTGTAGGCCAGGAGCTGTGTCTAGGCGTGAGAGTCCAGAGTTAGTATCTAGCTGAGTTGTGTTCGTTGTACTGTCTCTTGTAATATAGTTGTGATCAACTACAGTAATTCAGTCCCAGATTTCTCCCAGTCTTAGCTTTTCACTTTATCTGTAGTTGCTCTGAGTTATAGTTAATCACCCCAAATTCACACACTTGACAATCAATGTATGAAAAAGTATATTACTGCATGCAAAGTATTTTGAGAAAACATACACATGAATGCATGTCAAAAAATCCTAGATGTACATTCCTTGTAGAAAATTAAAACCACAATGGGCTCGATGTGATGTTTAGTAGTTTATGAGAACAGTCCATGTTAGTTTTTTCACTTCACAATACACTTGTTGATACACAGTTTCATGGGTGAGGCAATTGGTTGTATATGGTTGCTCTTTAAGCACAACGGTCCCAACAGTAAGGAACCTAGACCTTGATGCATTCCAGAAGCATAAAAAAACAGGGAATGGGCTGAGGAGGAGGCAAAGAGAGGAGGATGTGTTCATTAGTTGTCCTCATAGGAGGATGATTAACATCGAAAGGAAGAAGATGAGGAATTCTAGGAAGAGGAGGAGGAGGATGGAGGAGGGGGAGGAGTGAGGAGGATGACCTTGAGGGACTAAAAGGAGGGAGAGGATGGAGAGAAAATTAAGAGGATTTTGAAGGGGATTTTAAGGAGGAATAAGACGTAGGACATAAGAAAAATCATGTATACGATGACAAGTAGGAGGGAGGGGAGGGCAATGAGGTAGAGGATGCGTAGGAGGAGGATAATGCATATAAGGAGGATGCAAAGGAGGGGGAGGATGATAGTGAGAAAGCGAAGAAGGATGAGAAATAACAATTTGCTTCAAAGGGAAAATATATGAACCACCAAGGATGTCTTTCTAGGATAGGTGTGGGTTCTTGGTGGTGAGAAATATGTTCATGAAATCATTAGCATAAATCCTCTAAACATGTGTCCCCTATGCAAGTGATTCATGAGTGCACTTAGTTCTAAGCTACAAGATTTTCTTACTTATACAAAAAAAAATGTACGATAAGGGTTATGCTACTCGTTGTCACAAGGGGTTGAAGTATACAAAGAAGAACGATAGTAGAGGAACGACGTTTTGGACATGGTATTTATCTGGCCGGAAGAGGCTTTTGGCCATGAAAATGTGTGAATGTTGTAGACTTGAGGTGAGAATGCATGGAAACACAGAACAATAATGATGACCATAACAAGGCGTACACTGTAACATTCATCTCTAAATCCTCTCCCTTACTATCCTACTTGTTTATCTCATCCTCCTCCTATGACTCCTTCAACCACTCCTCTCTGTATCCATTCCATCTTTGCCTTCCTCCCCACACCACAATGCACCACAATCTAAGTCCTCATACCCATGAGTGATCACTCTACACGCCTCTTCCATCTCCTCCTTGTCCTCCTCCTCCCTTTCCTCATCTTGATATGTGTTGAGGTTGACAATCTAGACATACCACACCTCTTTAATGTAAATGGATGAGGCCTAGTTCCCTTCATGATTGGTGACCGAAGCCTATAGAGCTTTCCATGCTACAATAAGATCTATTGCACGTGACATATAAGCTTGGAATTCTTCCGAAGCAGGTGAAGGTCTTGGAAATTTGGGGTACCCATGTCGAGTGTGCTCAAATAGCACAAAGATTTTGCATGAGGTTTCTTGTCATAGGTGGCCTACTACTACCAACATCATTCATATCTTCTACTAAGCCCACGTCCATGCCCATGTTCAGGGCCATGAGGCTTCTAGCCATGGACATTGTGGTGAAGACTGGGGAAGTCCATATCGGAGAGGAATGCGCTTTACATGGGCCATCCTGATTTGATTTTTATGCCCGTGGAGTTGAAATTCTTGCCATCAAGGTCCAATGACATCACAAGAATGCACATATGCACCCATGATGATCGTAACTTTCAGAAGTTACTTAGCTATAGGTGCAAATAACTTAGTCCACCACATGGGATTCTTCACAGTTTGAGCAATGCATTATACTCAAGAGAAAAGAAAACAACGTAATGAAATACTTTTGCACATTCATAAAGCTTTTGAAGAGTTTTTCTTTCAATGAGAGGAGTGATTGCACCTAGAGCACCCTTTCCGTCATTGCTATGAGTATGGAATGTCCGTTGCATTTAATTTCAAAGTCTCACTAAGTAGAATATGAGAAACAAATTCCATGCCTTTTAAAGCCTTGTACAGGGGATTATTAAAGCGTTCAAAGTGGAGTAGCCACTGTGTGTTTGAGGGAAGTGAAATCCGGATGACCTTCCACTTGTAATGCATCCTTGGTTGTTGCCAAGAAACTAATACAATGTCTTTCCAACAATGGCACAAAGCTTTTGTAGCAATAAATTACGCTCAACTTGCATACGTGCACGTGCAATGTGTGAAGATAACTCCTTGTGACACCTCTTAAGCGATAATTTAAATTCTTGTGCAGGTACCATACATAAGCTCAATGCATTGTCCTCAGCTAGTTTTCTCCCACCACCACATTGATTCCGTTCTCTCAAGTAATCACATCCGCACCTCCATATAAAACTTACAACTAGGAGTCCTCCAACAACCACAAAGCACCAATACAACAAGAAACACATCCAAAATTATTGTTTAATGCTTGCATAATGAGAACCTAAAAAAAGCTACCGACTTATACCATGATGGCTTGTATGTACTAGAATTATTCACAACAAGTTAAAAGGCAAATAATTCCCTCTTAAATTAAAATTTACTATCTTCTTTAGCCACTAAAGGACTAGGAGTATCCACCTGCAATTCATACATGTCATAGAGCACTCAACCAATGAATTAAAAGATATCCACTTTCACAGACATGTGTGGGACCAATCCGTTAAAAAGTCAAGAGCATCCTGTCCCTGCACTTTGTTTTTATTTTCCTCTGACCTAAGATGGTGGAATATCAACCCGTCCTCTCACCCGAACATCAACAAGGCTGATATTGATGCAGAATACAGGTAGAACGTCAAAGAGAGAGAGAGAGAGAGAGAGAGAGAGAGAGAGAGAGAGAGAGAGAGAGAGAGAGAGAGAGAGAGAGAGAGAGAGAGAGAGAGAGAGAGAGAGAGAGAGAGAGAGAGAGAGAGGGAGAGAGAGAGAGAGAGAGAGTGGGGTATCATATGAAGATGGCTTTGTAAGCTCTTACACGTGCATGCCATCATGTGTGTGAATCCAATAGAAACACATTTGAGAGCAGAGAGGATGGACTATAGCGTGGATATGATTGCAGTGATGTCCTATGACCACTTGAATTCCACGTGAAGGATTATCCTTGATGCCGTGTAGGCAGGGATCTAATGAATAGTTTTATTACACGGGCATCCTTTTCTGGCCGTACTTGAGACGTGTGGTCATCATGTTAGCATGGCGGTGTGTAGATTGTAGAGAAATTCATGGTTGCATACCACAACAAACTACCACTTTGCTCGCCTCATTGTGTACCCATGTATTTTCCATGTAATGAAGCATGAGTTAGTCCTCAATTCCATTGCGACAACCTGTCATGGTGGAGAAACTCATTCATCCCAAATATTCTGATTGTATAGCTCGTCCTTTAGGCAAAGACAGGGTTCTTACTCTTCAGATGAACTTGCTCTTGGCATGAGATTGTAATATGATGGAAATTCCTAAGAAATTGTAGTATGCAAAGCAAAGCATGCATACAATTTGTTGTAAAAAATTTATGGAAGTACTTACTGAAAAAAGACGAATGAACCTTTGGCTAGGTTGTAGATCTGGTGGCAATTCACAATGACTTCGGTGAGCGTTGGGAGCTTAAGCTGACGTATCATTGGGAAACAAATCCATGGTATCCAATTCATTCCTAGGGTCCCCGGTATGTGAGGAAGCTATCACTTTGTAGCACCAACAACTAGGAAAAATTGGCCCTGGAGACACGTCCTTAAAGAACGACTAAGTATTTGCTATGCTTGGGAAAACTTATATTGTTGACAAGTCCCATGGAGGATGATTCAACAAAAAATCAACCTCCCATACGGCATAGACAAGGATAGTGTTATGCATTTATGGTTAATCACCTCTGAAAAATACACTCTCCATACAGTGTACATGTCAAATATAAGCCTTTGGAAATTTCATGGTACCTTCGTGGAAGTTACGTTACAATTCAATTTACTACGTGTGTTCATACATATTAGCATGTACTTGTATGCCTCAACATGGGAAAGTTCTGGGAAGGCTGGTAATCAAAATATAAAACCCAACAAAAACCATGCTTTCTTTTTCCACAACTCCATTTACAGTTCCCTTAAACAGACGTACATTTGTCCTTATACCTTAAAGATGCTACTACTGTGAAGAATGCAAACGCCTATTCTTGGAAGCGAAACTAGTCGGAGACACAATCGACACCGTTTTACTGCCGGGGTTAAGGGTTTGATTTTTTCTCTTTCCCGGACTCCTGCTGGGCCTCGTTGTAGTGGGGCCCAACAGGTTCCCTTCTGTCACACTCGAATCCCTCGCAAACCTGTTATCGATCGTCATATATGTTGACGACTAGTCGACGGTCGTCGATCATCGATTTTCATCTATGTATTGACAATCGAAGCGTACATCGCCGATCGTCGATTGCCATAGATCGACGGGCGACGAGTGGTTTTTGACATCTTCTCAAAATAAACGTTGTGTATTTTTCACGTGTCCGTCAGATACACTTACCATAGACACTCCCCCAATACAATTTACCCTTTTAGGGGGGGAAATCTCCGGCTCCCATGTTGCCCCCCCCTCCCAAAACAGGTACAGTGTATTAGGAGAGTGTATGTGAGTTGTGTATCCAACGGACATGTGAAAAATACACTTAGTGTGTTTAAGTAACGGTTGTACAATACACAGCCCAGCTACACAACCCCAATACACTCGTCGCTTCTAGGGGAGGGGGTGATGGGGTCCCCACTACGTGGTTTCCAATATGCAATATGATTTCCGCACATGTGGATGTCATCGACTAGTCGACGGTCGTCGATCATCAATCGTCATCTATGTATAGACAATCGAATCGTACATGTTCAATCGTCGATCATCATAGATCGACGGTCGACAAGTGTCTATTGACATCTTCTCAGAATACACTTTGTGTGATTTTCATATGTCCGTCAGATACACTTACCATAGACACTCCCCCAATACACTTTACCCTTTTGGGGGGGGGGGGAGATCCCCGGCTCCCATGTCCTCCCCCCAAGAAAACATGTAAATTGTATTAGGAGAGTGTATATGATGTTTGTATCTGACGAACATGTTAAAAATAAACTAAGTGTATAGTACACTTCGTGTATTCAAGTAACAGTTGTACAATACACAACCCATCTACACAACCCCAATACACTCGTCGCTTCTGGGGGGGAGATGCTGCCGACGAAGTAACAGTGCAACAATTGCGGACGTACGCTCGTTATGAAGCTACTTGTATTTTGTGTCCAACAATTCTGAAAGTAAACACCCACTTTCCAAAGGTATACATTCTAAAATCATGAAGACATATATGTGTCTACTATACATCAAGACCGGAATATCATATTATTTTTCCCTAGCTAAATAATAACATTGAATTCCCAATGCACAAGTATCATATACATAGCTTTCCAAGTGAACTGAACATGACTACCTCTCTAGACAATTTCATGGAAATTTCCTTATAGTAGGTACCTAGTACAATATATGTGCTATGTATAAAAAGCCCTCGATTAACCATACCTTATGTTTTCATGCACGAGACTTCACTCCTTGAAATTGTGCCATGAAGTTCTCATTGCCAAGTTATATAATAACAGTCGTTAAAGCTTGCTAGGTTGCTTGATAAGAGGGTGTTCATCACCAAGTAGTTCTTGATAACATTGTTCACACACGATACATATGTTGAGTGAGTAAGAATTGAAGTTCGAGGTTATATTCTTTTGCAACGGTATCCTCGTAGGTGAATCCCTATGGTATGGTATCTTTCCTCATTTCGGGCATAACATTACATGTATACTACGAACCTGTTCAAGTGGAACACCATGTCACTGAAGTGTAGGTGTGTGAATTGCGGACCAGGTGGTGTGGATAAATGTAACACATCATAAAATTCGGCAAAAATGCCGATTCCCCCCTGTTTTGTTACCCATGACCCTCATATACCCCTCCGTCGGAACAATAAGCCCCATATACCCCTTCGTCGGAATAATAAGCCCCATTCGCCCCTGTCCGGCAAAAATAAGCCCCATCCGCCCCCCAGTTTTCACCATGCTCAAACAGCAACGCATGTCGCTGGTTAAGCATGGCAAAAGCGGGCATGCCTGGTAGAATGCGGCCCTCCATCGCGGCCGTCGCGATGGAGGGCCGCGATAGTTTTGAGGGGTGGGGGGTGGGGGGGGGGGTGGAGATTGCCGGCCGACGTCCGTCGGTCGGCACTTCGTCAACCCACCCCCCCCCCCCCCGCCCCCCTGTCAACCCACCTGCCCGCCGATCGAGGCCCTCGCAATTGAGGGCCGGGCGGCCGGGGGGCTGCCGGGAGGCGGGGGTGAGGGTGGTGGGGGGGGGGGTGGACTTCGCCGGGGATTCCGGCGGACGGGCGTCTGTAGGAATCCCCCCTCCATGAGTGGGGAGTCGAAAATCCATGTTTGTTTTATTTTACATTTTTCTCAACTTTATACCCACGTTTGATGTACAAACAAATGAAAACCCCACCCCCTAATTACACCCGGGGTTTTAGGGTTTATTTTGCGCGGGCACCTGCTGGGCCCCGCAGCAGCGGCGCCCAGCAGGTCCCCCTTTTAACTCATGGGGAGTCTCGGACCCCCCAAGCAAACTTCTTACAAACCACTTACAAAAAATCACAAACCCTTTTACTAACGAGTTTGTGATCATTGGGTCAAGAAATGTGACGTCAGCATGGTGACGCCGCATCCATGCGACGTCGACATGCTCTCTTTTGACAAACGAGAGGGGTATATTGTTCATTTTTTACGCCTGCAAACTCGCGTCCGTGTCGAAGGGGCGAATCAGGCTTATTGTTCCGACTTAGGGGCGGATCGGGCTTATTGTTCCGAGCGAGGGGGGGATCAGGCTTATTGTTCCGAACGATAAGTATATGGTCATTCCGCCCCATAAAATTATGTGTTACAAAAGTAAAACAAGTGGTAGTGATTAGGATAGTACGTTACACTCTTTTGCCTACATTCTCTCTTTCTTGCAAGGCCATGTGAGGAAAAGAAGCATACTTCATGCGGGATGATGGAAAGAATGCATTTGAAATTTCACCCAAACACAAAGCAGGAGGAAATCCACTTCATGTGCAAACAAGAATTAATAATGTGCACAATTTCATATCACATTAGGGAATGCTCGTAGTGTTGTGGGAGTAGGCCCAAGAATCATCTAAGTTAGGGACTTGGCATCAGACGCCTTAAACACAAATTGATGGGTTTGCGATGCGAGTAAGGTGAGGCCCTACAGTATTTTTCTTTGTTTCAAAACAGTTGGTTGTAGAGCGGGAAAAGAAAATAGTAGTCGAAAACAATAGCAATCTTCTTACAATTTATTGTGAGCCGCCTTAGACATATCGATCACAATGGCTCATTTATGAAGTCGGCTAAGTAGTTAGTAGTTCAAAGAAAGATATTTGCACACTCAGATTAATTTGTTACGAGAGTGCATGAACCGTTTTAGACATGGGATGAAGAAATTAGTTGTGGGTAATTTTACCTCATTTACAAGAGTTTGAATTATGAACCCGACTTATTATTCAGCGTCTTTGTTGAAGCCAGGAGTCAAATGGTGGACCGACACTTCTCACGGGTAGTACGTGTTTGCTGTTCCCGTTGCATGGTAGAAGCGCAATGACATGCCATGTTCCAATACTGGCTTTGGGGATCCGACTCGCCAAGCTTCTTCTTCTTGCAATTTCAAGAAATTCTTAAGCGAGTGGCGAACCAATGAAAGATGACCGCTTGAAAAAAACACATACTACATGCATCATGTTTATTTAGTGTTAGTCTAAGGCGGCGTGTATGTTTAGTCGATTTCCTTGAATGAAATAGTCAGAAAACTGAGTCGCGCACCTCCATGACTATTTTGTCCATAGTCGGGCCCTGAGTTGGCTGAAGCCGGGATTTCAATAACTTTCCCGCATATTTGTACGTGGAAAAGGTTGACGTGGCATCGAAGCAAAATTTGTGCGATGGGTCCGTACAACCTCCGGATATCGTTTTCCATTAGCGACTTCCGCATTTTGTGACCGATAGATGAAACAATATTGCCGCTTCACCAACCCCTTAACCTTCAATTTGGTGCCGGTTTCCAACCAATGAGGGCACAATGTGAAGATGAAAGCGGATGAAACACGAGTACGACTCGGGACATAAGCATATTTCAAGAAAATTTCAGGTAACTTTCAAGCATCACATGTTAGTAAATCGTGTGGCTGATGAGAGGTACATCTTCTCCTTCAAATCTTTGAAATTCAAACCTCAAAATGCAAACTCGGGCCCGTGGTGCCGCCCATCCGAACTACACTTCGAGACGCACTCCACATGCCGTCGTGCATGCAGGCAAGCCCGGTAACTGCTTAAATTGTGCTCTGTTCGGCCCGTACTCCAACCTGTCAACCTAACCAGCTATGGCTTCCTCCGCAATGGCCTCGTCCTCCTCCATGGCTTCGTCCTCATCGTCTACCGCATTTTGCTCGTGGAATCCCGTTCACAGTGGTACTCAGTCCGCCTGCGTAGTGCTTCCCACTAATTACTCGGGACACACCTTCCCCTACTCCCACGCAACAATGCCGTACCTTCCTGTTCTGTCACGGATCCAACGTTGCCATCGTGGCGCCGAGGAGCCGACGGGTGAAGACTTTGCTTTCAATTGTTCACCTTGCGTCAGCTACACCGGTGGAGGATACAAGCGCGGGGTCTACGTGCCCTACGCACCGCTTCTGCAGCGTTACATTGATGCCGGCATAGCCCCACAGCCAAATTTCCTCCGCACGAGACCCGCCCCCATGGATACGCCTGGAGTACCCAACGTGGAAGCCCCTATAGTGGACCCCAACGTGTCAACGGGTGGTGACGTACCGGCAACGGCATCCATGTGTTCGGTCCCCACTCCTGCAGCCTCCACCTCTACAGTGCAAAAAAACGCACCATCACTTACCCCGGCGCACACGGCGGCGGTTCCCTTAGCCTCCATCCTTGGAGTGTAGACAATTGCACCAACAGCCACCCCGGTGCACATGGCGGTTGTTCCCGCCGAACAACCTGGAGTAAAGTCCACGCCTAATGCTGCGTCGACCATGCAAACGCCGTCCGTCTCTATGGCAGCCCCATCCACGGCATCAGTGGGGACCAACACCGTCGGACTTGGGTGTGGGTTCTGGACGCACGACTGTGGTGTCAAGCTCGTCAAGTGCACAGTTGAGTACGCACCCGAGTACCGCTACACTAGCGGTTGGATGGCGAAGCTCTTTGACCGAGTCGCGCCTGTTCTGAAAAGTACTTTCAACTGCACGGAGCCGCTGTCTCGCGTTCAGCTACGAAGCCGCCTCGACAGCATCGGTACGTTGTGGAAGTTAGCATTTGGTCTTGTCGGGAAGAGTGGGGGTCCCCTAAATCGTCGCACGTGGCAGATTGAGCTTGGTGCAGACAAGTGGGAGGATGTAAGGAGGGTGAATCCACAGCAGGGGAAGCTAGAGGGAAAGTCACTGTCGTGGTATGATCTAGCAACTAAATTCTTTTCTTCCGACAAAGCCCGCGGAGATGATGTCATGAGTGGTGGACCATGTGGTGATGAGGACTACATGACAGCTATGGATGATGAGCGCGTGGGAGATGATGGTCGACGTGTGCGTAGGAAGGGGCCAGTGGAAAAGAAAAATGCATATGTTGACAAGATGGTCATGCATGGTGCTAAGTTAGAGTGTAAAATCAAGGAGGAAGGACCCAAGACCACCTACGACAAAGAAGTGCACATGATCAACAACGACGCGGCATTTCCACGCGAGTACAAGCTGCCTTTGTTGCATGCATTGAAGAAGGATGTCACTACATCAGAAGAGTTCGTTTATTCCTCCGGGCAGCTCCGCATGGATGTCATTATATCTCTGTTGGGCATGAACCCTTATGGCAGGGATGCCATGGAGGGTGGGTCTGACAACGCTGAAGAGGGAGGGGCTCATGGGATAGATAGAAGCGGAGCTGAGATACTTCGGCCGGAAGAAAGTTTAGGCAACGCTGATATTTTATTTCTTTCCATGTACTTGCTGTACCACCCGTCTTTTAAACATCATCGTCTTTATCTTATCTATCCCCTTGTACATAATGAGACCACATAGCACCTGCTATTTCTTGTCA
>SZWC01016888.1:2500-28242 GCA_023375785.1 Penium margaritaceum
TGTGTATGTGGATATGTATGTGTATGTGTATGTGTATGTGTATGTCTATGTGTATGTGTATGTGTTTGTGTATGTGGATATGTATGTGTATGTGTATGTGTATGTGTATGTCTATGTGTATGTGTATGTGTTTGTGTATGTGGATATGTATGTGTATGTGTATGTGTATGTGTATGTCTATGTGTATGTGTATGTGTTTGTGTATGTGGATATGTATGTGTATGTGTATGTGTATGTGTATGTCTATGTGTATGTGTATGTGTTTGTGTATGTGGATATGTATGTGTATGTGTATGTGTATGTGTATGTCTATGTGTATGTGTATGTGTTTGTGTATGTGGATATGTATGTGTATGTGTATGTGTATGTGTATGTCTATGTGTATGTGTATGTGTTTGTGTATGTGGATATGTATGTGTATGTGTATGTGTATGTGTATGTCTATGTGTATGTGTATGTGTTTGTGTATGTGGATATGTATGTGTATGTGTATGTGTATGTGTATGTCTATGTGTATGTGTATGTGTTTGTGTATGTGGATATGTATGTGTATGTGTATGTGTATGTGTATGTCTATGTGTATGTGTATGTGTTTGTGTATGTGGATATGTATGTGTATGTGTATGTGTATGTGTATGTCTATGTGTATGTGTATGTGTTTGTGTATGTGGATATGTATGTGTATGTGTATGTGTATGTGTATGTCTATGTGTATGTGTATGTGTTTGTGTATGTGGATATGTATGTGTATGTGTATGTGTATGTGTATGTCTATGTGTATGTGTATGTGTTTGTGTATGTGGATATGTATGTGTATGTGTATGTGTATGTGTATGTCTATGTGTATGTGTATGTGTTTGTGTATGTGGATATGTATGTGTATGTGTATGTGTATGTGTATGTCTATGTGTATGTGTATGTGTTTGTGTATGTGGATATGTATGTGTATGTGTATGTGTATGTGTATGTCTATGTGTATGTGTATGTGTTTGTGTATGTGGATATGTATGTGTATGTGTATGTGTATGTGTATGTCTATGTGTATGTGTATGTGTTTGTGTATGTGGATATGTATGTGTATGTGTATGTGTATGTGTATGTCTATGTGTATGTGTATGTGTTTGTGTATGTGGATATGTATGTGTATGTGTATGTGTATGTGTATGTCTATGTGTATGTGTATGTGTTTGTGTATGTGGATATGTATGTGTATGTGTATGTGTATGTGTATGTCTATGTGTATGTGTATGTGTTTGTGTATGTGGATATGTATGTGTATGTGTATGTGTATGTGTATGTCTATGTGTATGTGTATGTGTTTGTGTATGTGGATATGTATGTGTATGTGTATGTGTATGTGTATGTCTATGTGTATGTGTATGTGTTTGTGTATGTGGATATGTATGTGTATGTGTATGTGTATGTGTATGTCTATGTGTATGTGTATGTGTTTGTGTATGTGGATATGTATGTGTATGTGTATGTGTATGTGTATGTCTATGTGTATGTGTATGTGTTTGTGTATGTGGATATGTATGTGTATGTGTATGTGTATGTGTATGTCTATGTGTATGTGTATGTGTTTGTGTATGTGGATATGTATGTGTATGTGTATGTGTATGTGTATGTCTATGTGTATGTGTATGTGTTTGTGTATGTGGATATGTATGTGTATGTGTATGTGTATGTGTATGTCTATGTGTATGTGTATGTGTTTGTGTATGTGGATATGTATGTGTATGTGTATGTGTATGTGTATGTCTATGTGTATGTGTATGTGTTTGTGTATGTGGATATGTATGTGTATGTGTATGTGTATGTGTATGTCTATGTGTATGTGTATGTGTTTGTGTATGTGGATATGTATGTGTATGTGTATGTGTATGTGTATGTCTATGTGTATGTGTATGTGTTTGTGTATGTGGATATGTATGTGTATGTGTATGTGTATGTGTATGTCTATGTGTATGTGTATGTGTTTGTGTATGTGGATATGTATGTGTATGTGTATGTGTATGTGTATGTCTATGTGTATGTGTATGTGTTTGTGTATG
The DNA here is from genome assembly GCA_023375785.1 of Penium margaritaceum. NCBI lineage: Eukaryota > Viridiplantae > Streptophyta > Zygnematophyceae > Desmidiales > Peniaceae > Penium > Penium margaritaceum. Next base: position 4,555 of record SZWC01016888.1, read on the forward strand.
TGGATATGTATGTGTATGTGTATGTGTATGTGTATGTCTATGTGTATGTGTATGTGTTTGTGTATGTGGATATGTATGTGTATGTGTATGTGTATGTGTATGTCTATGTGTATGTGTATGTGTTTGTGTATGTGGATATGTATGTGTATGTGTATGTGTATGTGTATGTCTATGTGTATGTGTATGTGTTTGTGTATGTGGATATGTATGTGTATGTGTATGTGTATGTGTATGTCTATGTGTATGTGTATGTGTTTGTGTATGTGGATATGTATGTGTATGTGTATGTGTATGTGTATGTCTATGTGTATGTGTATGTGTTTGTGTATGTGGATATGTATGTGTATGTGTATGTGTATGTGTATGTCTATGTGTATGTGTATGTGTATGTGTATGTGTCTGTGTATGTGTATGTGTATGTGTATGTGTATGTGTATGTGTATGTGTATGTGTATGTGTGTGTGTGTGTGTATGTGTATGTGTATGTGTATGTGTATGTGTATGTGTGTGTATGTGTATGTGTATGTGTATGTATATGGGTATGAGTATTGGTATGGATATGGGTATGGATATGGGTATGGGTATGGGTATTGGTATGGGTATGGGTATGGGTATGTGTATGTGTATGTGTATGTGTATGTGTATGTGTATGTGTATGTGTATGTGTATGTGTATGTGTATGTGTATGTGGATGTGTATGTGTATGTATATGTGTGTTCGTGTGTATGTGTGTGTATGTGTGTGTATGTGTATGTGTATGTGTATGTGTATGTGTACACATTTGTGTATGCATATGTGTATGTGTACATGAATGTGTACGTGTACGTGTATGTGTATGTGTATGTGTATGTGTATGTGTATGTGTATGTGTATGTGTATGTGTATGTGTATGTGGATGTGTATGTGTATGTATATGTGTGTTCGTGTGTATGTGTGTGTATGTGTGTGTATGTGTATGTGTATGTGTATGTGTATGTGTATGTGTATGTGTATGTGTATGTGTACGTGTATGTGTATGTGTATATGTGTATGTGTATGTGTATGTGTATGTGTATGTGTATGTGTATGTGCATGTGTAAGTGTAAGTGTATGTGTATGTGTATGTGTACCGTAGTGTTCCTTGATTTCGTTCAAAAGTTTAAATGTAATTATCTGATCTTTGAATTCGCCCAATTTTGGGCCTTTGTTTATTTTTGGGGTGATTCTCCCAAACCACTTACAATAAAATCCCCAATCGTTGAATTCGCCCACTGCCTGTTCATCTCCTCCTGACGACTGGCAGAATCTCGCGACTATTCGACAATTCGAAGTTGGGCAACTATACGCGAACTGCTTGGTTTGCAACTCGCATAGACGCGAGCTGACGAGTCCACATCGCGACGATGGTAGGTGCCTGTTTTGCTTGCCAGTAGATTATAAATGTTGACTTCGGATTTTTATGTCTATTTTATGCCTATTCTCAAGCCGCACATATGCGACGACCTGCCATCGTTGGAAACCAGTCTCGCATGTACTGTTCGAGCGACCGAGTAGACAGCGACCCTCATCGATGGGGACCTTTTTTAGTTCTCAGCAGGCTGACGAAGCTTATCGTATACACACCATATTTTTCTTCGATTCAAACAAACTGGATCCGATTCACAGGCATCGACGAATACTACCCAAAAATTTCTAAACAGCGAGGAACATCCAACCCACGGATCGTGCGGACTCCGAGGCCGCTCTCATTGGCCTACGATGCATGTGCTGAGATCCTGATTCGTCGGTGTATTTTTCTTTGGAACATTTTTGTCACATTTCACCGATGGTGAGAGGTGTCGAAATCGAATAGGAGTATTCGTCCATCCGTCGGTTTCCATCCATGCGTGAATTTTACGGCATTCAACATGATCGTTTTCCCCCTCAGACGGGCATCCAATGGGACGGCGCTCCCAAGACAGGCCCATCCGACCGACCAGGAAGGGCGAAGGCATTATCTAGCTACGAATTCCGACGGAAGGCAGCCCGCATCAAGATGGGTGTCGAACAAGGCACCTCGGACAAATTTATCCTTCGAAGTTTCGAGCTGTCGGTCGCCTGCATGTGCACATGTTTACATGTCACCATGCGCACACAAGTGGCCGTGACCGCGATTTCACGCGTCAGGGGGGTCCCAGATTCCGCGGGTGCACTCTGCTGGCAGAGTGCGCACGCGGAAATCATTTGGGTGGCTGAACGCTCCCGCCGATTCGCTTCCCTTTATTTTTTGTGTACAAAACCCAGGATTACACAATTAACTTGATGATTCGCCCAAACAGGTGATAATTATCACACTGATCATAGGCGAATGAAAAATAATTATTTTGAACGAATACAAGGAACACTACGGTATATGTATACTTATGTGTATGTTTATATGGATATGTTTAACTGAATGTTTATGCACATGTACAGGTATATCTACATGTAAATGCATATCTATATGTAGATGTATATATTCATATATTTACGTTTGATTTGAAATTGTTTTTTAGATGTATGTTTACGTTTACATGGATATGTCTGTGTATGTTTTTGCTTTTGGTTATGTGTACATAGATAAAAATATGAATGGATGTAGAGAAGTGTACCAGTTCAAGACTTGATGGTAAGAATATGAATGTGCTCAAAGATGGGATTGTTTTGGTTGATCGACCTTCGCTTCCCAACTTTGTCGCGAGGCATGGTCGTGTGGGAGATCCCGCTCCGGATTGTGGGTGGAGGGGGGGAGGGGAGGCCTGGACTGAATAATTGCAACTAGTTTTGAACAGCGTTCGAAGGAACATGACAGTTCAGCATATAAACTACGAGTAGTCTCAAGTTTTTTTAAGGTTCTTACCATGTCCGAGGATCTTCTTAACCTTGTTGGGTCCTACCAGGCTCCATAAACCTGATGGGCTTTGCAGGGCCCATTTCCTATTTTACGTGATCAAATAACCTAATGCTTGACATTGTTGCCTTGCTAGCGTAGAACTTCGTGCGCGAGCAACATGGTTTCGCGCAAACTACATGTTCGCACTCACAACACTTGGTGGAAACCAGAAGAAGAAGAACAAGGAAATATCTCAGTTGTAAATATTTGTAAAACTTAGCACGTTCGAGAACAGTTTCAACCACCACAATTAGAAATCTCCCGTGAATCCGTGATTAAGGCTGCGCCTCGGATAAAGTAGTGGCGGATTGGAAATGAAATTTAAAATTGGGGCTAAATAGAAACGATTTTTTAAATTTGGAGCTAAGTAAAAATGAAATATGAAATTGGGGGCTTTTTAAATATGATCATATAAATGGGGGGGGCTTTGACAATGGTTTGCCGAAACAAGGGGCAACTTACAATACCCCCAGTGTTCTTCCCTCGTCTCAATGCTAGCACCCACATTTCCTGATCCATTACCGCCGTAGACTGTGCTCCGGCGGCCAACGAGATTGTTACGCCGAGCACAACGTGTATGGTTCACAGGAATGAGGTGCGGTAAAACAGAATATTCAGCAAAATGGGGCGATTGGATTCCTTGTGTTAAGTAATAAGTGTACTTCCATGACAAGTGTCGAGTGAATTGAGCACATACATACAATGACGAGATTTAAAATGATGCAAGTTTTGGGTCCTCGGCGTTCGAGCCAAGCGACGCATGTGAGGTCGCGCCATGAGTGGCTGCTTCAAGAAGCCCCGTCGAGCATTCGGATGGCTTCAGGAATATTGAGGCATGGTTCAACAAACATCCAGCGCCGCCGAGAAGTCGACCAAACAATATCAAAACGCCAATATGGTTCGCAACACTTGTGTCGACCTTTCTCATAGGTGATCACATATGTCTGAACGTTGTGGAACAGAACACCGTAGATCACCCGAGGTGGCCAAAATGCCTTCAGCCGATCGACGTAAAAATCCCGAGGTCGTCGTGCGGTGGGCCACGAATGTAATGAAAGAAGTTCCCAATTGCAAGGTTTAGGGACTCGTGTACGTAAGGGATGTAACACCTCTTTCCATTTTAGTCGCAACGTTTTGGAGGCGTAGTAGACTTAGGCCAATGACATCAATAATGGCCGTCGACTTGAATAGAAGGTGGTGGTACGACATTACTGTCGAGGAAACTCGCGTTGGGATCTCAGTAATATTTGAGCTTGCGGGCGTGAAAACAAGATGGATTGCCTTTTTGTCAGGCAATTGAAGTGAGCCGATGACAAGGGTTTGCATTTTCTGGATCTCAAATGATCCCAAAGAGTTAGGCTTGAGCTTCGGAAAGTGTTGCCCTCAGAGTTTGAAGTTAATTGTGTTGAGGAGGAAGCAGCCGCCAGCACTTAACACATCATCACTGTGATGTCAGTGGACACCTCACTACATGGTTGTTTGAGTCTTCGCAAGGGTTTGTCGTGTTTCCTCTCCGACGCTTGAGAAATCCCTTTGGTAGATTTTGACCGCGGAGATGTTGTTTTGACTCTGCAATTTTGCCGGTGTGGCGAGCAATTTACTACAAACCACTTTGAATGGAATTTTGCCTTTTGTGGTGGAAGTGGCAAAGTTGTATGCGAGTTCGGCGGTCAACAGTTTAGCTCCCCAAACGGTACCGTGCAACTTGCATAATGTGCACATAAGTTGTTAGTGCGTCTAATTGGTCCACTCCCTTTGCCCGTCGGTTTGAGGATGGAACGCTATTGATAGCAGGACCCGACTGCCATAACGTGACATCAATTCGTGCCAAAAGTGGCTAGAAAAGCGGCCGTCTCTATCGTTGAAGATGGTGCGTGGCATGTCATGCAGCTGTGTGATTTGGTTTAGAAAGAGTCACGCTGCTCCTACACGGACGGTGGTCGTTATCGAGGTGAGATGCAATGTTTTTATAAAATCAGTCCAATATCACGAGTGTTAGTTATGGTTGCAAGACACACAAGTGACATATTGACTCTGCCCACATACATGCTGTCACTTCAGGTGACCAAATTGAAGTGAAGCTCGAGGCGCACACATCATGGATCACGCACCATTAGCGTCTCAACCGAGTGCAAGTGTACTGGGCCGGTACTTCAGCTCTTGCTCTAAGGTCGTCGTTGAAGTTCTCAGAATGGCGTTCTCAATCCGCGTCAGGGGTTTAACCCCTTCACTGGACTGAGGGGCAACCGCCATCAACGACCCAGAGCAGGGCGACTCAAATATTTAGAGTCTCCGAAGACCCATTTCTGTTTTTGACCTTATCCCTGGTTCTGGGACCCAAACCAGGGGTTTCGTATTTCAAACTCGTGAGTTTGCACGAGTTTTGTCTTAAAAAATCGAAGTTTGTCATCAACGAACTTCGAGTTTATGTTTTGTAGTTGTGGCACGAAATCATCGTGTGCGAGGTACGCTAGTGATTTCGTGCCAGGGTTATCTCTCGCCCTCCCTCTCATCCTCCCTCCCCCTATCCCTCGTCCTCACTCGATCGCATGCGGGAAGGGCGAGCGAGGGTGAGGGCATGAGGCCACAAGGCCTCACCCTCGAGGCCCTCGCGGCCCCTCAGCCGCCGATCGGGCTGATGCTGTGATCGACGGCTGGCGGCTGGCCTGTTTGTGGCCAGCCGGTCACTTGGCCGGCCGCCGGCCGTCCAACCGGCCGGTAGCCAGCTCGCCGGCGGCCAGCAAAGTGCTGGACGTCGGCCAGCCCTCGCTGACGCGAGGGGTGGTGCGCAACCATCCCTCAGTTTAACGAGGGGTGCGCGAGGAGGGAGGGTCAAAGCGGCCCTCCTGCTAGAGCAAGATTGGCACCTTCAGTGTTATGCTTAGTTGTGCTTGAGAGCGGAATTATTGTTCTTTAGCATAACATATTTAGCCTCTACTCAGCAAATACTGGAGCATCACATCTTGAGACACATGCATCCAGATACGCTTGTGGTCGATGTGGCCACCTATATTTCTGGTAACACATGCAACATCACGTGCCACACGACCAACTTCGCATCCTTCAAACATAAGTAAAGCATTTGAAGGGATGACAAGTGTGCTCAAAAACCATGTTTTAGGGCCTTAATGCCCGCCAACCCTAAGATCAAGCTAGCACGTGAGTTGCATGAGCTTAGTGGAGCTTTGTTGAGTTTAGTCAAGCAATTCATAAGTACTCAAAGAGGTCTTACACACCTATGAGTCATAAGCACATGTTTGCAGCCAAAGGATTGATGTCTTATTCCCAGCTTACATGTTCTCACAACGTTGCAAGAAGATAACACTTTAGCAGCATCCCTCGGGAAGATGACATGTCGAAATGACATGCAGAAGTGTGGTGTGGACCTATACAAATGTTGCAAGGACACCCTGTTAGCTGGTCATAGGGAATTCTTTGTGAAGGGGGAGGAGACAACACCACAACAGACTACTGAATTTGTACCACACAAAATATGGAAAAAAATGACTTTCTACAACTTCTTCCAAGCTTGCAAGACATTTTGGACAATGTACATCGAGGTGGACATCGGCCATGCCACGGGTAAACACGAATAGAAACAACACACGTGTCTGATTCTTTGTACGTGAACGTGATGTAACAAGGTTACAGATGACAATGTTAAAAAAATGCTCTTACCCATGCCTTTTCTGTTGCATGGTTTGCATCATGAAGTACCCAATGCTTGAAACTCTATGTTAAACAACAAATTGGGATGGTTGGAAACAATGGGGGGAGGAATGTAGAGCACATGCTATCCTACTCCCAAAATAATTCGCATGGCCATCCACGAAGGAGTATTTTTAATGCTATCTCGACTAACTGGTGCCAAGTTATTGCACAGTTCCAAACTAGGGTCATTCTGTCCAACCATGATTATGTTTCAAAATTTAGCTATCGATGTGTGGTCGACTCTGGCCATCTTCGCTAATTCTCGCCTCGATGGTCAGCTTTGGGCCGCCAACTGGAACCCTTCAAATCTATTGACCCGTTCGTCGCGCCAAAACAGGATAGTTATAAAAAATCATCTTTGACCTTGAAATGCACGGTATAGGTCATCGATGATTGGCCAATCGTTTCAACTATCAATGGTTTGCCTCCACGAGCAACAACGAGTTCATCCAGTGCATAGTGACGTGTGAAATTCAGACGTGGACCAATGACGTTGGAGAAGCCCACGGGACAAAACGTGTAGTGGCCGGCCTCTTCTGGTCCAAGCGAGCACCCGCGAGATTTCAAATGCTCTAATTCAAGAATTCGGTGCGAAGGTAGATGTGTGTCGTTGTCACCGTCGATGTTTCCGGTTTTAAGTCCAGGCGAAGTATGCGACATTGTTAAAAAGATAGTTCTATAAGTATGGCAAACCTAGTCCAAGAACTATGCAATCAATGAAATTCAACAATAACTGCGCCACGGAGGCATGGATAAATTTGTCGATGGATGATTTTGCCATTCATTGATTCACGATCATCGCAAGGAAAAGGGTGCATTTGTAATTTTTTGAGAGCAGCTCGTCACCGCTCACCGTTTCGCAAACCGAATTTTACTACGCGGGAGGATAGTTAAAAGGAGTTCCAGTTCGGGGCCTTGAATGCTCAAACTTGAGCGACGATTCTAATCCCCCCCCCCCCCCCCCCCACTCATCCCCTCCCCAGACGACCTCCGTCCGCCCCTCTCTCCCCCCTCTCCCGGCCAATACCCCCTCGGACCCATTGTGCGTCCTCTCTTTGCCACGTCACCAGCAGGTTCGCAGTCCGCGTCGGTAGAACCCATTTCTTTCACAAATATTTTTTTAACCACCTCAAGGAATTTCTGCACACTAGCAAACAGGACAGGACCTAATTATGTCCGAGGGTCGAACAATAGGTCATTAATTTGTTTGCGAATAATCGTAGGAGTAGGGTATTTTAACGACTGAAAGTTGTCTTAAAATATTCATTGTGAACTATGGGGACTGTGGGCTCATGTTTTGATGAGCCACAGTCCGGAAGAATACTTTCGGGCTATGATATAGCTTGACTCAAGCCTGGAATCTATCCCTGGGCTGGATTAGAGGTGTATGGAGTGCCACGTTACATCACTCCTCCTACACTCCCAAGAGGTGGTAGGATCATGTTTATGCGTAATGATTCCATGTGGGATGATTTGATGTTTCTACATAGGATGATGAGCATGAGAATCCATTATTGTTTCTTCCATGCCCTATTATGACCCTGACCATTTTTCCATGACTAGTCTAAGCCAAAATGGCTAAGGCAGCCAGTCATCCCGCCTCTTTCTGTTAATCGTTCAGAGGGCTTTCGTGTCAGTCCCACAATTAGTTGCAAGATGGCCTAGCGCCACTATACAAATTCTTAACACCATCAGTCAACCTTTGAAGCGTGGTCAGGAATTCCCTTTCCACGGACCATATGCCAACCTTCTGTAAGATGTTCTATGATGGCACGTAACGATGGAGCCTTTTTCCAATTCATCACCCTTGAGGAGCGTGTCTGCAGATCGAGGCCCGGCTTGGGCATGCAACCCCTCCTAGGTTGTCTCCTACCGAGCGTCTGCTCGGTCTCCCTAAGAAGCATGTTACCTTGTTGTTTGACGACAGCGTGTCATGCTACTCACCATGAGAATTGAAAGCATCTTCCAACCTGCAAAGCCTATACTCCAATATAATTTAAGCCTCCTCATTGAGTTTGCTTGTTGCTACACCACCTACAACTTCATCCTCCTTGCAAGCATCAAGCTCCACCCCACCACTAAGTACATCATCATGGGATGTTACGAGTTGTATTCCACCGCCAAGTGCTTCAACGTTGGGTGTAGCATGCTGCATACCACCTCTGGCTGCATCATCGATGGATGCGGTGGGTCACAATCCACATCCAATAGTGTCATCATTAGGTACAATCGGCTGCGTCCCACCTTCAACAGCATCACTCCCTCGTGAACATGTTCTAGTAATTTTTTTGCCAAGGTTGCAGCATAGCAAGAAGCAATGCATAGGTAGTGGAAAGTAGCAACATTATTTGTAATAGTATTAGTTGTAGCAACAATGGGAGACACTAAGGGAAAGGGGAGGTCAGAAGGTGTAGAGGACTCCCAACAGAATCATACATGTTTTTCCTCGTATGAGCCTTGCTTCATCGTTGGACTGGAATTGAGGTGTTGAAAGAGCCTGTACCCTTTATTAGCAAAAACTCAAACAACAATGATAGCATAAGTGGTTCATGCTGGAGTCCACAAGAGAGTAGTGACTCACCAGATAACGAATTTCTGGCCATCTTCTCCGAGTTATGGTTAATCACCCTAAATTCATACACTCAACAATTGGTGTATGAAAAAGTGTATTCTTGTGTGCAAACATTTTTCAGAAATCATCAACATCAATTCCTGTCACTTGAGTCCAGACATACATTCCTTATATTAGGTGTTACTTATCATCGATTATATGTACTATGTACTAGTTTTTGTTACAATTCCATGTTCACTAATATGTTCACTTCCCAATACACTTGTAAATACACAGTTTTAGGGGTGACGTGATTGGTCATACATGTCTTCTCCCTCAGAAGCACCACGATTAAATGGATAGAAACAGTGGCAACATGTGCAGATGCGGCCAGTATTATGACCGGCTTGGTTATGGCTACTTCACAATGATCTACAAGGTTGCGAAGCCACAACCCTCCTTCAATGTGAATTCGAAGAGACTATAATGTTATTTGTGCACCCTTTTTAGACTCCACGTCTTCAGCTACATGTCTTTGAGCATGATCGCTAGCTGGTTTGAATCAGTGATAAAAGAATCAAAGGCACAATATGCCATGTATGCAACATCAAGCACGAGGTTCAATTGATGTCTCCAACAAGCAATGATAATCTCGTTGAGTATTTCAAAGGCAAGGGTGCTTCATGAGAGGAACGTCCTCTGATCCTTGAGACAATCCAAACTCCATTGAATGATGTGCATGCCAGAGGGTATCTTGTTAAATGTAATAACTTCTAGAGGGAGTTCTGCGTGACCATGACCGAGCATGAGCCTGAGGTGCTCATAGCCATGGATGACCATGAATTGAGCCTCCCATGGGTCCTAGGTTTGTGAAAGATAAATCAGGATGGGCGTGATGTGTGGGACGATTGCGGCTCAAAATGTTCTACAAGTCTGGCAGGAAAAGGTTTTGTAGCAGTTTTCTTACAACACAAACATAAGCTCGCAGTTATGGTTTATGCACACTGCACTAGCATTCATATTGTGCCTATCATTAGCCACACATACACACTCAAGGGCACGGATAATATATGACTTTTGGATTTGACAACAAATGTGAAATTATCATTCTAATCTCGTCATATAGTACTTTCCTCTCCGTGCAAGTCATCCACGATGGCAAGGCCAATAGGTGCCTCCAAAACGGCATGCGTGTAAGAGAGTTGGTCTATTATGGATTGCAGCTGACTAACACGTCCAAGCAATTGGACAAACACCAAGACTACCATGGCATGGACGCATCTACATGTTCAGCCATACTACGAGCATAAGTGCAATGCGTATGGTTTGCATCTAGGTGATGTGCACCTATTTCTTGTCCTTGTTTTAGGCACCCTCTTTAGAGTGCAACCTTCATGGCTATGAAACAGTTCTCCAAACATGCATCGTTCGTATGTGCCCACTAGTTATATCCCAAGCAACATCTAGAGGACATCATTTTCTTCATCACACAATTCAATGATTGGGTAGAGGATTGGTTTTTCACATGGGGAGTTGAAAATACACAGGAAGGGAACACATATGGATATCATTATGAACTGTGTAGAAGTGGTTTTGCATGGTACGACAGCACCTGAACAAGAATATAGGGATCGTAAAAAGTTAATGGATTAGAGCTACATTACAAAAGGTGTTTAATGATGAATTATAGCGTCATGCGAATGGCATGTATGGCTACGTAACATTTAAAGTAGAGGCATGGAAGAGGACAATGTAATTATAATCAAAGCAGGTTTTTGCAATGAATTTTGACATGCTCTACTCTTCTGCCATATGTTGCTTTATTACGCCTCCATCCGTCATAGAAAAGGGCAAAACTGTGCTTGACACATTTTCCATGGCAACAAGTTCTTTCAACTAAACCCTGGTCAAACATAGTGAATTCAACTGTACATTCATTAAAATAATTGTTATGGCATTCAACAACAAGAAGCAGTTAATGTCAAAATCCAAGAGCAACAAGGGTACCTGTGAATCACCTACGATCCACTTGCTGTACCAAAGAGAACACAAGATGGACACTTGATTGCTTATAACAAAAAACCAACATCCGCAACCGTATGATCACTTGTCATATGGCATGGGAAAATAAACGGGCACTCTTGTGTGATACCATCACACAAGAGTGCCGGACACTCTTGGTTTTTCATGGCATCGCGTTAAGTTGGTCTCATTTACAGACCTTCCAATGGTTAGGGGAGACTGGAAAAATGGGAGCAATAGCTTACATGACTGCTCACACATCATCAACCACAAACGTTCTACCTCTCAAGTGGACCAATCCGACATGGCACGACTCAAGATAACTACTGTAAAACTTGATAACCTTTGTGCATGCCACACACACACCTTCTTTGGGAAAATGAACCAGAATACTTACACGTGATGCAAGCTTTTGTGCTTGCATCAGTAGCCAAACGTGACAGAGTACATGTGACGACCGTGCATAATCATCATCGAGAGTGACCTTGTCCCAGATGAACTCCATTTCCACTATATCAATGGCCTCAAGCTCAACATCGGACGAGATTTTTTCATATTTAAGATTCAAGACAACCTTCTATGAATGATCGCAAGAGCTGATCACATCGCCAATGTCGAATTCAACTCTCAGGTGTAAGAATCCAATGGTTGGTGACCCCAACGTCACAATCCATACGGTGGCGGCACAAAATTGTGGTTAAAGGAAACCTCGGCCTCAATGGATGTCAACACCATTGATAAGTGCGATCAACAACTGTACTCGACTTGTAAGAAGCTGGTTTACAGCTTATGCGATTGTTGAAAAAGACAGCAGTAGGCAACAAAGGGGGAAAGGCCTTTTGGAATAACGAAGGTGTCAAAAACAAATCACACCAACTGATTGTCCATCCAAAAATTTCACTCCACCACAGACAAGGGTTCTTGAATCCGCTAAGTTTGACGAAGAATTTGAGGATGACCAACCAGTAATGCTTCTCCAATTATACCCGATGTGACTTTAATTCTCACATAACGGTATCAATTCTACTGAATGGAGGAGCTTCTTTTAGTTTCACTAGCAATGACATGGTGCGGGAGCTAGATGAATGCACCAAACTTAAGGTATTTGAAGAGGTCAATCAAATGAAATATGTAGAATTATTGGCTGTATGAACCACTGGAAAGATCTTCACGACATAACGGGCTAGAGGACTTGCACAGTGCGTGACCACGAAATCATCCTCGGGTGATGTTTCCCGTACCGTCTCAATCCACCGGTTGATTCTAACAACGACAAAGTCTACTTCGGCATTGATGGGGAAAAAAGGTCAGCTCCATTAGATTGAGCATCCCACGGCGTATGAGCGGGTACGGGGGGCAGCAAAGAAGCAAGCTAAAAAGGAAGTTGCAATGGTCTCAATCTGGTACACACAACCGATGTTGTTATACTTGGCCTAGCAGCACTTGCAACGAGGAGCACAAGCGTGGCTATTATACATAGATTAAAGAGAATCACAGGAGACTTTAGTAATGGTTGGAATAACATCAGCCTCATTGGCCTCAATCCCAAAAACATTTACAACCATTCCAGGGGGTTTCTACTGTTACACCGAGCGGAACTTAGGTGGTTCCCAGGGATGAGGTGCGGGACAAAAGACGATTCGAAATTTTGGGACAAATGGATAATTTGTATTAAACAGTAAGTGTAATTTAATGACAAGTTTTGAGTGTGTCGAGCACATATATACAATGTCGAGAATTAGGATGAGGCATAAGTTGGGTCACCGATGTTTGAGTCGAGCAACGCGTGCGAGGTTGCGCCGTGAGTGTTGGATTCAAGAAGCTCTGCCGAGAAGTCGGGGGGTTTCGAATATCTCCACGTTTCTTTATAGGGGGATTCCATTTTACCCTCCTTTGAAAAAAGTTCTGTGCAGGTTACCCACCTTCTGGGGACAGCAGACCAGATTGTCCACTTTCTGTCTGGGGGTTTACGCTTTTGCTGCTTTTTGCTCTTTTCAAAAAAATTGAAAACACTTGCGCCAGGTACCCATGTTTAACCATATGACTCCGATACCCACCTTTGTGCACGGCAGGTCCATCCCGTAAACATCGCAAATACTTCGAAATGGACCCCTGTCGCTTCCACCCACTCCCCGCTCCTTTCTCTCTCCCACCCGCATCTCTCCCGCACCTTATATCTCGCTTTCTCCCCTTATCCCTGCTCACAATCGATGATGAGGGGGGGGATGCGAGGGTGAGGGCTCGAGACGTCGCAAATTCATGGCTTCGTAACCGTTGGCCGTCGGCCAGCGAGCTGCTGGCCGTCGGCGACCAGCTGGCTTTTCGACGGCCAACGAGCTACTTGACGGGCAGCTGCTGGCCGTCGGCGAGTTGCTAGCCATCGGCGAGCTTCTGGCCGTCAACGAGCTGCTGGCCGTCGGCGAGCTGCTGGCCGTCGGCGAGTCCTCGCCGTGGTGAGGGGTGGCCTCCAGCCTATCCTCCGCATTCGCGGGGGAGAGATCCCCCACCCCTCCCGTCCCACCCCCCCCCCCTCTTGAGCTCTGTATCGGTCATGCGACCGATTCTGCCAACTTCCATTCGGTGGCAGAAATATCGGTCGCGCGACCATTTTCCAACACNCCCCCCCCCCCCCCCTCTTGAGCTCTGTATCGGTCATGCGACCGATTCTGCCAACTTCCATTCGGTGGCAGAAATATCGGTCGCGCGACCATTTTCCAACACGTTTGTTTGTGGAAAGACGCGATGATGCAAAGTCGTCACTTTATAAACATGACATCAGACAAACTTTCAGAAAAAGCCCCCTGTCATAATCATCAGCAAATGTCGACCATATTAGAATAAAGTGAAAGCGGTTCCCATTAATACACACAGAATGATGCCTCTACACGTAAAGAAACAAAAACGTAGGAAAATTTCTTAAATTTGAAAAACGATATATGTTATACCCACACATGGAGGAAATGTGACTCAAATACCGTGACCTTGTACACATTTTCTCAAAAGTGGGCACATCGTCCACAGTTAGTCACTATTCACACTTTTTGGGTATAGTGGTCAATGGTTTAAAAATGGTGGGTACTTGGGCATGCCAACGCTCAAATGGTGGGTAAAAGGGAATTCTTCTGTTCTTTATAAAATTTGGGCGTCGTCGTGAAGTCGACCAAACGATATTAAAACATCGGTATGGGTTGCAACATTTCTGTCAACCATTTTAAAAGGTGGTTGAAGTTGCCAGAAGCTTCTTCAACAGGACACCGGAGGTTGTGGCAGTTGGCCAAAATGCCCTCGGCCGAACGGTGGAAAACTCTTGAAGTCCGCACGTGGTGGGTCATGAATGCAAGTATAGGAATGCCCACTCGTGAGTTTTAGGGATTCGTGTACGACAGGGACGTAACACTCCTCTCCTTCTAGGCACAACATCCTCGCGTGCTAGAAGATGTAGGCCGGTGACGGCGAAAGTAGCCGTTTATCAGATGATTGACGTCCAGTAGGTTTCTGTAGGGCTCCCAACTGTTGTGCGCATCGTCATAGCCATGCCACATGACCAGATACTCGATCATTTTCCCATGGTGTCGATGTCCAAGGATATCTTTAATCACGTACTCCATATCCCCGTCCACTTCTATAGGTGGTGGAGGTGCGATGTCTCTGCCGAGGAAGTTCTCATTGGGGTCCCGATAGTGTTTGAGTTTGCTGATGTGGAAGACAGGGTAGATTGCCATGACGTCAGGGAGACGAAGTCAAGCGAGGACTGGGGTTCACATTTTTTCTATCTCAAATGGTCTCAACCAGCGGGGTTTGAGCCTTACAAAGTCCTATCCTCAGAGTTTGGTAATTGACCAAGCTGAGGAGGACGCGATCGCCACTGCTGAACATGTCATCGCTGCGATGTCGGTCGGCTACCTGTTTCATGGTTGCTTGTGTCTTCGCAGGGGTCTGTCGTGTTTCCTCCTAGATGCTTGTGAAGTCTTGGTAGTGGATGTCAACCGCGGGAATGTTACTGTGACTCTGCAAACCTGCCGGTGTGGCGGGATGTTTGTGGTATACAACCTCGAAAGGGATATTACCCCTTGCGGTGGAAGTGGCGGAGTTGTATGCGAGTTCGGCCATCGGTGGTTGTGCTGCCAAATCAGTGCCATGTGGCTCACATAAATTTTGGAGCAATTGTTCGAGCGTTTGGTTGGTTCGCTCGGGTTGTCCGTTGGTTTGAGGATGGAACGCCGTTGACAGGTGGATCTGAATTTCGTAGCATGTCATCATTTCTTGCCAAAAAATCCTTGTGAAGCGGCCGTCTCTGGTGTTGATATTAGTACGCAGTACTTCGTGCAGCAGTACGATCTGATTTAGAAACATCCACATAATTCCCTGAGCGGTGATGGTGGTCGTTGTCAGGATGAAGTGCGACATTTAGGAAAATCTGTCCACCACGACGAGGATAGCGTCATACCCCTGGGGAGTGGCGGGCAATGCTCTCATGAAGTTCATAGTGATATGGGCCCACGGTTCTGTCGAAACAGGTAGAGGTTGGAGTAGAAAAAGTGGCCGCGTGCGACGAGATTTCTGTCCATGACAGGTGTCGCATGATTTGTAGAAGGCCGCCACGTCGGTCTACATTTTGTCTCACCAGTAGTTTTTTTCCAGCTTCTTACGTGTCTTGTCCTCGCCGAAGTGCCCACCTAGATCGGTGCCATTACACTCCTCTAATAACATTTGTCATAATTCATTGTTTGGAGGAAGGATGACCTGGCGAGTGAGTCGCCATTGTCAGCAGGGGTCGTCGAACCAAAACTTGTCTTTTTTTTTTTTTCCCGTACGTGACGAACTCCTCGTAACCCTTCATTACACTCTGCCTTCTTGGCCCCTAGAAGATGGCCACTTGTCTGACGCACGTTCCTCTGACCGCTCTGCTGACCGTCGCGATGAGGTTAGGCGTCAGTTCATTGAACCTTTCCAACTTCGCTCTGAGGGAGGTGAGAATGTGAGTAGACCGTCTCGTGCATTTGTCTGTGAGTCGGATGGAGCCCTTCGTGATGCGTCATGGGGTTGTGTTCAAGGGACCTTGGCTGATGACCACTCGTGGATTGAGGACTGGTAGTCTCACATTTTTCCTTCTCGTCTTGGTCACTCGTCACATGGGCCTTCCCCCTGGATTGTTACAATCTGCCTTGTCCTGTTCTCTGCTCATGTCTCTTCCGGCTTCTGGATCATTGACTCTGGGGCCACCCATCACATGACCTCGTGTTGTTTGTCCTTTGTCTCTCTTGGTCCTGTTGGCTCCGTTTGCTTTATTTGGACCGGTTCTCACCAATTGCTCCCTTTTCATTGTGTTGGTGTTGTCTGGTTCGCTGGAAAAGCCCCCTCCGGGGGAGGGGGGGTTTTCCTCCCTGACGTGTTGTACATGCCTGACCTCAAGGTTAGCCTACTCCCTGTCACCACCTTGTAAGACCAGGGCATGGACTTCTTGTCCAGCCTGGGCGCTTGCACTATTTCAATTCATTCCTCCGGCCGTGTTGTGCTTTGTGGCGTACGCTATGATCGTCTGTTTCGCGTCTCTCTGTCCTTTTCCATCGTCTTTTGCTTCCTCTGCCCTTGTTCACGTCGCCCCCTCGTTGTTGCCTGAGCATGCCGATCTCTTGCATCATTGTCTCTGTCACATTCACACTACTGCTATTCAGTGTCTCTTGAGACTCCAACCTGCTGTTGGCATTGACTCTACCTTGTTTGTGCCACTGTACTCCAATACCTGCCTCGACTGTGCTTGTGGCAAGATGCACCGCTCTCCATTTACAGCAGCCGACACCACCACATTGCACCCTCTTGACCTGGTGCATGTTGATGTCATGGGTCCGTTGCCTTATGACTTCCTTGGCGACCTTGGTCGTTATGTCCTTTACTTGAATGACGAATTCTTGCGTTACCACTGGATCTTCGTCCTCCACCACAAAAGTGACGTAACTGATGTCGTTGAAACCTGGCTTCCCCAAGCTGAGCGCGCCTGTCTTCGTCCCTTGCGTGTCTTTTGGAGCGATCCGGGTGGCGAGAGCTTTGGCCCTACCTCTTGTTTTTTTTAATCTCGTGGCGTACGCATTGAGTCCTCTGCTCCCTACACGCCCCAACAGAATGTCGTCTCGAAATGCTAGAACTGCACCATGACTGATGGTGTACGCTCCCTTCTCTCCTCCTTTGGTCAATCTCCTCTCTTTTCTTTTGAAGCCATCTCCTACATGACCTGGGTGTAGAATCGTGTTCCTCATGGTCCTCTCTCTCTCTCTCTCTCTCTCTCTCTCTCTCTCTCTCTCTCTCTCTCTCTCTCTCTCTCTCTCTCTCTCTCTCTCCATGTCACCCTCTTTGAACGCTGGACGGACCGCCGTGCTGGCCTTTGTCTTGCTAGTATTTGGGGCTCTGTTGCCTCTGTTTGGCTCCCTGCCAACCACCAGGATAGTGACTCTCCCGTGGTCGTCTTTGTGTCTTTCTCGGTGTATCTCCCTTCTCCACAGCCTGGCGGTTCTGGGATCCGTGCGCTGTCGTGTGGTCGAGTCTCGCGGTGCTTTCTTCTTTGAACACTTGTTTGAAGGTGACATTCCTCGTCTCTCTCAAGGTTCTCTCCCTCCGTCCTCTTGGGGAGGCACTTCTTAGCTCTCTCAGTCTGCTGTTCTCCTCTCCGTGCGACCGCCGTCCTCCTCAGTGCCTACTGCCTCTGAGCCGTGAGCAACCTCTGTGCCGCATGCTTCCCCTGAGCCTTCTGCTGGCTCTTTGCTGACTGCCTCTCAGCCCTTTATCACCACTATGCCGTCGACTGCCTCTTGACAACGTGCTGTTTCTGTGCCACCTGCCGCCTCTTAGCCTTCTGCTATCTCTGAGCCGTTTGCGACCTCTGTGTCGTCTTATGTCTCTGAGCCGCCTGTTGCCTCTGTGCCGTCTGTTGTCTCTGAGCCGCCTTCCACCTCTGTGGCTCCTGTTTCTCCCTACACTTGGGATGGTCGCATTCGTGCGCTACCCGCTCACTCCCGCCCTGTTGTCTTGGGTGACCCTGGTCTCCGTGCCCTTGGCCTAGTGACCACCTCCTCACCCGTTGCAGCTTCCGTCGTGCACCCCAGTATCTCGCTTGGATACTCTATCATTGAGCAGGAGTTACGTCTGGATCTTGCCTCTTCTGTTGCTGGGTATGTTGCTTCATTTTTTGTAGCTGCTGGTTTGTCCCCTCTTCCACATGAACCCCTGACGATACAGAACACTCGTAGTGCGTCTGATTCCACTCTGAGGGAGCAGGCCATGCAAGTGGGACTTGACGCCCTCTCTGAGCATGGTGTCTACGAGCTGGTTGATCTCCCTCCAGGGCGCAAAGCAATGTCAGCAAAGTGGGTGTACCGACGTAAGGCGCAACTTATGGCAAAAGGATTCTCTCAAGTCCAAGGGATTGACTCTCAAAAGACCTTTGGCCTAGTTGGTCGATGCACCACTGCCAAGACCCTCCTTTGCCTGGTAGCCCAGCATGATTGGGAACTTGAACAGATGGATGTCAACAATGCTTTCCTTCACGGCAAACTTGACAAGGAAACCTACATGGTACAACCATTCAGCTTCACAGATGGAACAAATCGGGTATGGAGTTTACGCAAGGCCCTCTATGGGCTAAATCCGTCTCCACGCTGTTGGAATAAGGAGATTATGGCTACCCTGGAAACAGAGGGTTTTCGGAGAAGCACTGTAGATCGCACCTTGTTCCTCACTGCTCCCTCTTGACCACTTGTTGCTACCCTTGTCTATGTGGATGACCTCTTGATTGCCTCTCCCAACGTCGCAGTTGTTGAGTCTGCAAAGGCTCTCTTGCACTCCGCATACAAGATGAATGACCTCGGTCTAGCTCGTGTATTTCTAGGCATGGAGCTAGAGCGTGATCACTCTCGCCGCACCTTGCACGTCCACCAGGCTATGTATGTTTACAGCATGGGGGAGCGGTTTGGACCGCTTCTTACGGCTGTGCCCTCAACTTCTACACCCATGACCCGAATGGGTCAATTACTGCTAAAGTCCTGAGAGCTGTTAAAACTGGGGGATACTATAGACGTAACACACAACCTCAGGGTTCCTTGATGTACCTTGCGACCACTTCTTGTGCTGACATTGCTAGTGAACTTTCTCTGATCTAGTGAACTTTCTCTGTCAATTCTCCTAGTGCCCTAGAGAGCGCCATCTTGAGGCCGCATTGCACGTGGTCCGCCAGCACTCTCCACGCCACGAAGTGGGATGTGCTTTCGTGCACAGTCTTAAGTGCTTGTGGATGGGTTCACCGAGAGTGAGTGGGCACATGGCGCGGATGCACGAAGTAGAACATGATACATCTTCATGATTGGTGGAACTGCTGTCTCTTGGAAAAGTGGCAAACAAGGATGTGTTGCCCGCAGCACAGCCCAGGGTGAGTACATGGCTCTTGGCGGAGGAACGTGTGAAGCTGTCTGGCTCTGTTGCCTCCTATAGCAACCGAGTGTCTCCATTTGCTGCATCACTCTGCGCTGTGAAATTCAAAGCACAAAGCCATTACTGAAAACAATGGCATGCACCATTCACCCACCGAGGATATCAATGTGGAACATCACTCTGTCCGTGAGTACATTGCTGTTGGTATTGTCCGAGTTGCTTCGGTAGACACACGATCACAGAGGGCTGACTTTCTCACCAAGGCTCTCAACAGAAACGTCTTCAAGTGTGCCGTCGATGCTGTTGGCCTTACCTGTCCCCATGACCCAATGTGAGGTGCTTGGAGTTTGCCTGTGTGGTTGTCACCACCACGCTGATGCATTTATGTGGTGCCATTCCGTCACGGCTTGTGGGATGTTCATGTGCATGTCATGGGGGAGTGTAAGAGTTGTGTCCTATTCCTTGGCCACTCACATCTCTATTCCATCTTGTCTCACCATCTGTGGCACACACATACATGCACCGATTGAGCACCCATGGGCATGCCTGGGGAGTCGCTGCCTAAGAGCGTCTTTGCTGCTAACACCATGCTTATCAAGTAGTCATCAAGCTATCTAGGAGTGTTGTCTGGCACAAGCATGGCTCACATTTGACTATCTTGCTGTGATGTGGTAGATGCTAGGGCTCGTACATTCTCATTGCCGATGCCTGCATCATCGTTGTTTGCCTCTAGGTGTTTTGGGGGACCTGTATGTTATCCCGGGGGCTAATCCTTAGGGGGCCGCCATGTCGGTCTATGGCCGCACAGTGGTGAGAAGCCGCCCTCGGTTAATTCCGAGAGGTCGGGCTCGACCCCCGGGTGGCGGTGCATGTCCATCGAAGTAGTCACTTGGTGTGGGCGTGCACTCACCAGTAACTTAAATTCTCGCTCCCCCTCCCCGAGTCTTGTCTTCGTTGTGACATTTGATTCCAAGGCAAATCCTACCACATCCATGTCCTACGACACTCTCCTGCACTCTCTCATTCCCTCAAACAGTCCTATGAGCAACTCTAGCTAGTAACTTTTCTTTCAATGTAGGGGGGAATGATGCCTTTTCTCCAAGAAGAAGGGTATTTAGTGCTTCGGCCCAAAAAAAAGGTCATGGCTATCTAGTAGATAAACTGTTGGCAACGAGAGCTGCTGATCAAATGCCTCGCTTGTTATCAATTGATGGCAGATGGAAAGAAAGCTAACAAGGTTTATCATTAACAACTTTTGTCGCTGACTGTTGATTGGCCAGACTTTCTTCATTGCAAGGGGGTCTCTGCAGTTCATGCAGCCATCCCTAACAACTGCAAAAACAAAGCCCAAGGTGTTGTGCTTGGAAGTTGCATGACAGGAAAAGCCTTCGAATGGGCAAGATGTATTCTCATGCCATGGCAGCCAACCGTCAGGGAGGACAGGCAAAATCGCTCTCAGGAGCAGGCCGAAGCCTGATCTGCTTCGAACGCCAACATTAATGGTGTAACCAAGATGTCGTCCTCCGTCAATTCAGATTTTCAGGTTGAAAGGAAGACAATCATGTATCGCCTTCCTCATGCGAGGTCAACTTGACGTCACATGAGATCCTATGATGTGCTGCAGATTTCTTCATACTACTTACTCATGCATGCAGCAAAATTGACCCGGCCAACAGTTCCTTCAGTTCTTTGCTTCCTTAAGTCGCCGCGTCTAAAACTTGCAACAGAATTAGCCTCTCTCTGTACAAAGTCATTTTCCTGCTGAGGCGTTCACCTGAGATCTCACAAACTTCATGCGTGATGGGGTGGTGCCTCTGATGAGGCCATGCGTGGCACTCATCCGCAAAGGTGCTACTTCGTTTGCCCTTGAGAACCGCCTGATTCTGCGCTGTGGTCTGATGCCTTGCCCACAACGGGCACAGCCGCTCCCTCCCTCCGTGCTGGAACCTGCCATGGCTGGAGAGATGGCATGGGCAGGCACGTGCGAGCAGCAGCCGTGCCATTAGTGCCAGGCAGGTCTGTCGTAGTGGTTGTTGAGGCGGACTCCATTGTCGTCGTCGTCGTCGTCGTCGTCGCCATTCACATCGTCACCCTCGCCCCCGTTCTCCCCCGCACTCTCAAAGTCTTCCTCGTCGTCGTACTTGGCGAGCTCGGTGAGGACCCACTGGGGCGTGCCGTAGCCGTCCACCCACAGCCCCTTGCCGCTCTCGCGGTGCTTGAAGTCGGGAGCCCTCGGATTGCGCTGCAGCGCAGTGTGCCCAACCACAACGCACATCCAGAAGCAAGAGTACACACCGGGCAGACCTCAGAGCTCGTGACACAATGACGCGCAGCTGCAGCCGCAGCTGGTGTCTACGCACGCAGGTCGAGATGATGGCAGCCACGCATCATAGCGACGGACCACTTCCTGCAGCGTAGGAGTGAGGCTCATGCGAACATGCCGTCCTGTATGGCCACACGACAGCTCTGCACACACAGTGTCAACTTGTCACACATCTTTCCATCAAACAACATCGGCCTCGTGGAGTGCTTGCTAGAAGTCTGCTGGTGGGCCAGCGTCCGACAGACGCTGGCCTGTCACGTGGGCAGGGGATGGGGGGTGTGGCCTGCTGCTGCTGTCGGCTCTCCTCAGCGCCTGTGGTTGCTCCTGCCGCAGCTAACGCTGCTGCGCTTGCTGCTGCTGCCGCAAAAACGCGTCTGCCCCCGCTTCCGTAGAAAACGGGGGCAGCGTTAGGGGAGATAGGAGTGCAGTGGTGGGTGCGCACGGGTAATAGCGCGTGGTGGGTGGGGGTCGCGGATGCAAGTCCTGCATTATTTCTTTTTTCCAGAATGTGTCTTGGGGCGCACAATGGGCCGCCAGGGTTCGTCTCCCCCTATCAAAAAAATGGGGAACTGCCATTCTAAAACGCCCACATTAAAAACGTCTGGAAGTAAGGAAGCAACCCATATTTATCAAAGTCGGTGGTAACCAACCACATCATACACAGCCATGCATCGAACAGCATCCCCAGCTGCCGCAGCCCATCCCTCCCCCTCTCCCCAACCTCCCTTCCCCTTTTCCCCTTCCCTCAAACCCCCTCCCCACTCACATCCCCATCCCCTACCCACGTGACGCTGCTCGTTCTAGATGTTTCAATGACGTGTTCAGAACCAAAAACAAGAGCTACTCCATTCGCTCACTCCCCTCTCCAGATGTGGAGGTCCATGCACCACTCACTACCTTGTTCAGGCGGTTGTCCCAAAAGTTCTCAGGGTTCTCAAAAAACTCCCGCCACAACGCCTCCGGCGAGTCACGGCCACCTGCGCTCATGCAACACAGTGTGGTGTGGTGCAGTGCGGTGCAGTTGAGCGAGGGCAGCAGAGAGATGCACTTGGCCATGCCATCACTCCGAAGAACAATTGAGCAGCAACTAACACGTGGAACCCATGCCGCTTTGTTCTCGTAATGCAACGTGTTGACAGCCATGTGTTGACAGCCATGTGTTGACAGCCATGTGTTGACAGCCATGCCAACCCACCTACACGTCACGCCACGCCTGTGCCACTCACCTTCACGGCTCTACCCTGCACTGCCGCCGCCACTGCCACCAGCTGCAGCTGCAGCGTCGCTGCTCCTGTGCCAAACCGACTCCTCAGCAGCAGCAGCAGCAGCAGGGGGGGAGGACCGGTCGCCCATGGCAAGGGCAACATCGCGCGCGGCGTCGTATTTGCGCAGCCGCTCCGGCACCCATTCCGGCGTGAAGCGGTTGTCCACCCACAGTGCTACCTTTGCTTCCCTCTTGTGCTTGAAGTCTGGCGCGTTGGGGTTCCTCTGTGCATGGGATGGCAAACCAGAAACGCGCAGCAGCCGCAGCGCGCAGGACTAGGGTTGGACGAGCAAGCACACAAGCCAATGGCAGACTGGAAGGGTGGGCGTGGTCACAGGCCCACATTTTGTAAATCATTTGATACTGACAGAATTTCCAGCGACGTCCGCGCGCCACAGCTGACTCATAACGATTGCATTGCATTGCATTGCATTGTGTGTCATATCCACAGTTCGCAAGGGTGCGGAAAGGCTGAGAGAGAGAGGGGGAGGGAGAGGGGGAGAGAGAGA
>SZWC01016888.1:47447-61589 GCA_023375785.1 Penium margaritaceum
GAGAGAGAGAGAGAGAGAGAGAGAGAGAGAGAGAGAGAGCGAGAGAGAGAGAGAGAGAGAGAGAGAGAGTTTTAGTGTGCACCATTCAAGTGCACTAGGTTTTTAGTGCATGGTGTTAGTACATGGCGTCGGAGCGCACTAGAAGAGCGCACTAGAAAGTGAGTGTATGATCTCACTACCATTGGGCATATATAAGCGCTAAAGCTATTCCATTGCGCATGTGCATCAGAACACGATGCAGATACGACTAATATTCGTTAAAAACGTCAAAACTGGCGGAAACACATTGCCAACATCGATGTTCCAACAAACCTTTCCAACATCCAGCCGCATCACAAAAATTTGACGCCAACAACGATTTCTAGCATTTAAACAACCACGCCCTTTAGACCGACCACTAGTAAATATAGGAATGCGACGCCTGCGTCAATGTCTAACGTAATCGAAAATTTCCAAAGACCAACCTGTCAACGTACGTTGAGATCCGCAAGTGGTTCTCCTATTTTATGGGTTTCACGTCACGTTTTTCAAGTGGCACCCACACATGCGTGGTTGAAATGTAATGGCAGACTTCAAACCCTTTGCTTTCTGTCATCAACACCATGAATGCCAATTGAGATAGCGTTGGCGACCCTCTAGGAGCATCGCCGGAGGGCGACGACGAAGGCGAAAGTTGATGGCGAAGTCCATCCAACATTCACAAATGAAGCCAACAGACACCGATCGGCTATCAAGCATCTGTTGGGAGTGAGCTGAGCCTTCGGCAGCTGCGGCATGTGTAAATGATGAGCATGTGCATGCTATAACTCAGTCCGAAACCACATGGCGGCGACTTAGCTCCTGATGTGATGGACACAAATCTAGCGCTCTCAAAGGTTTTTAATGTGCATAAATTGCATGCCATGCTGTGCGGTGGGTATGCAATCAATGTCCCAACTACTACTCGATTATCTACTGATGAATTTGGGAAAACAGAGAATGAAAATGAGTACAAACACGTGAGAACAACCCGTGTGCCCTGGTCGTCCCAGAGTTGTGCCAGAGTTGTGCCATAGTTGTGCAAGAGGTTTTCCAGAGTTGTGCCTGAGATGTGCCAGCGTTGTGCCAGAGTTGTGCCAGAGATGTGCCAGAAATGTACCAGAGTTGTTCCAGAGTTGTGCCAGAGTTGTGCCAGAGTTGTTCCAAAGTTGTGCCAGAGTTGTGCCAGAGTTGTGCCAGAGTTGTGCCACGGTTGTGCTTGAGTTGTGCCTGATTTGTGCCAGAGTTGTGAGAGTTGTGCCAGAGTTGTGCCAAAGTTGTGCCAGAGTTGTGCCAGAGTTGTGCCAGAGTTGTGCCACGGTTGTGCTTGAGTTGTGCCTGATTTGTGCCAGAGTTGTGAGAGTTGTGCCAGAGTTGTGCTAAAGTTGTGCCAGAGTTGTGCCAGAATTCTGCCGGAATTGTGCCACTGTTGAGCCAACGTTGTGCCAGAGTTGTGCCATTGTTGTGCCATAGTTGTGCCAGGGTTAAGCCATAGTTGTGCGAGAGTTGTGCCAGATTTGTGCCAGAGTTGTGCCAGAGTTGTGCCAAAGGTGTGCCAGAGTTGTGCCATAGTTGTGCCAGAGTTGTGCCAGAGTTGTGCCAGAGTTGTGCCAGAGTTGTGCTAGATATGTGCCAGAATTAAGCCATTGGTGTGCCAAAGTTGTGCTAGAGTTGTGCCAAAGTTGTGCTGCAGTTGTGCCAGAGTTGTGCCCGAATTGTTCCAGAGTTGGGCCAGAGATGTGCCAGAATTGTGCTGGAGTTGTGCCAGAGTTGTTCCAGAGTTGCCCCAGAGTTGTGCCAGAATTGTGCCACAGTTGTGCCAGAGATATGTCATAGTTGTGTTAGAGTTGTGCCAGAGTTGTGCCAGAGTTGTGCCAGAGTTGTGCTGGAGTTGTGCCAGAGCTGTGCCAGAAATGTTTCAGAGTTGCGCCAGAGTTGTGCCAGAGTCGTGCCATCCTTTTTTCAGAGTTGTGCCAGACTTGTGCCAGAGGTGTGCTAGAGTTGTGCCAGCGTTGTGCCAGAGTTGTGCCAGAGTTGTGCAAGAGTTGTGCCAGAGTTGTGCCAGAGTTGTGCTAGAGTTGTGCCAGAGTTGTGCCAGAGGTGTGCTAGAGTTGTGCCAGCGTTGTGCCAGAGTTGTGCCAGAGTTGTGCAAGAGTTGTGCCAGAGTTGTGCCAGAGTTGTGCTAGAGTTGTGCCAGAGTTGTGCCAGAGTTGTGCTAGAGTTGTGCCAGACTTGTGCCAGAGTTGTGCCAGAGTTGTACCAGAGTTGTGCCAAAGTTGTGCCAGATTTGTGCCAGAGTTGTGCCAGAGTTGTGCCAGAGTTGTGCAAGAGTGTGCCAGAGTTCTGCCAGAGTTGTGACAGAGTTGTGCCAGAGTTGTCCCAGAGTTGTGCCAACGTTGTGCCACAGTTGTGCCAGTGTTGTGTCAGAATTGTGCTGGATTTGTGCCATAGTTGTGCCAGAGTTGTGCCAGGGTTGTGCCAGAGTTGTGCCAGAGTTGTGCTAGAGTTGTGCCAGAGTTGTGCCAGAGTTGTGCTAGAGTTGTGCCAGAGTTGTGCCAGAGTTGTACCAGAGTTGTGCCAGAGTTGTGCCAGAGTCGTGCCAGAGTTGTGCCAGAGTTGTGCCAGGGTGATGCCAGAGTTGTGCCAGAGTTGTGCCAGAGGTTTGCCAGAGTTGTGCCAGAGTTGTGCGAGCGTTGTGCCAGAGTTGTGCCAGAGTTGTGCTAGAGTTGTGCCAGAGTTGTGCCAGAGTTGTACCAGAGTTGTGCCAGAGTTGTGCCAGAGTCGTGCCAGAGTTGTGCCAGAGTTGTGCCAGGGTGATGCCAGAGTTGTGCCAGAGTTGTGCCAGAGGTTTGCCAGAGTTGTGCCAGAGTTGTGCGAGCGTTGTGCCAGAGTTGTGCCAGAGATGTGCCATACATGTACCAGAGTTGTTCCAGAGTTGTGCCAGAGTTCTGCGAGAGTTGTGCTGGAGTTGTGCCAGATTTGTTCCAGAGTTGTGCCAGAGTTGTGCCAGAGTTGTGCCAGAGTCGTGCCAGAGTTGTGCCAGAGTTGTTCCACGGTTGTGCTTGAGTTGTGCCTGATTTGTGCCAGAGTTGTGCCAGAGTTCTGCCGGAATTATGCCACTGTTGTTCCAAAGTTGTGCCAGAGTTGTGCCATAGTTGTGCCATAGTTGTGCCAGGGTCAAGCCATAGTTGTGCCAGAGTTGTGCCAATGTTGTGCCAGAATTGTGCCAGAGTTGTGCCAGAGTTGTGCCATATCTGCGCCACAGTTGTGCCATAGTAGTGCCAGAGCTGTGCCAGAGTTGTGCCAGATTTGTGCCAGAGAGGTGCCAGAGGTGTGCCAGAGGTGTTCCAGAGTTGTGCCAGAGTTATGCCAGAGTTGTGCAAAAGTTGTGTCAGAATTGTGCCAGAGTTGTCTGGAGTTGTGCCACAGCTGTGCCAGAGTTGTTCCAGAGTTGTGCCAGTGTTGTGCCAAATTTGTGCCAGAGTTGTGCCAGAGTTGTGCTTGAGTGGTGCCAGAGTTGTGCCAGAGTTGTGTCAGAGTTGTGCCGGACTTGTGCCAGGGTTGTGCCAGAGTTGTGCCAGAGCTATGCCAGAGTTCTGCCATAGTTTTGTCAGAGGTGTGCCAGAGGTGTGCCAGAGTTGTGCCAGAGTTGTGCCAGAGTTGTGCCAGAGTTGTGCCAGAGTTGTGCCAAGGTTGTCCCAGAGTTGTGCCAACGTTGTGCGACAGTTGTGCCAGTGTTGTGTCAGAGTTTCGCTGGATTTGTGCCATAGTTGTGCCAGAGTTTTGCCAGAGTTGTGCCAGAGGTTTGCCAGAGTTGTGCCAAAGCTGTGCCATAGTTGTGTCTGAGTTGTGCAAGAGTTGTGCCA
Source organism: Penium margaritaceum (assembly GCA_023375785.1). Taxonomy (NCBI): domain Eukaryota; kingdom Viridiplantae; phylum Streptophyta; class Zygnematophyceae; order Desmidiales; family Peniaceae; genus Penium; species Penium margaritaceum. The sequence goes on from SZWC01016888.1 coordinate 51,332, forward strand.
GAGTTGTGTCAGAGCTGTGCCAGAGTTGTACCTGGGTCGTGCGAAAGTTGTGCCAGAGTTATGCCAGGGTCATGCCAGAGTTGTGCCATAGTTTTGCAAGAGGTTTTCCAGAGTTGTGCCAGAGTTGTGCCAGCGTTGTGCCAGAGATGTGCCATACATGTACGAGAGTTGTTCCAGAGTTGTGCCAGTGTTCTGCCAGAGTTGTGCTGGAGTTGTGCCAGAGTTGTGCCAGAGTTATGCCAGAGTTGTGCCAGAGTTGTTCCAGAGTTGTGCCAGAGTTGTGCCAGAGTTATGCCAGAGTTGTGCCAGAGTTGTTCCAGAGTTGTGCCACGGTTGTGCTTGAGTAGTGCCTGATTTGTGCCAGAGTTGTGCCAGAGTTGTGCCAGAGTTGTAACAGAGTTGTGCCAGAGTTGTGCCAGAGTTCTGCCGGAATTGTGCCACTGTTGTGCCAAAGTTGTGCCAGAGTTGTGCCATAGTTGTGCCAGAGTTGTGCCAGAGGTGTGCCAGAGTTGTGCTATAGTTGGGCCAGAGTTGTGCCAGAGTTGTGCCAGAGATGTGCTATGTATGTGCTGGAACTAAGCCACCGTTTTGCCAATGTTGTGCCAGAATTGTGCCAGAATTGTGCCATATCTGTGCCACAGTTGTGCCATAGTAGTGCCAGATTTGTACCAGAGGTGTGCCAGAGTTGTGCCAGAGTTATACCAGAGTTGTGCAAGAGTTTTGTCAGAAATTTGCCAGAGTTGTGCTGGATTTGTGCCACAGCTGTGCCAGAGTTGTTCCAGAGTTGTACCAGTGTTGTGCCAGATTTGTGCCAGAGTTGTGCCAGAGTTGTGCTTGAGTGGTGCCAGAGTTGTGCCAGAGTTGTGTCAGAGTTGTGCCAGACTTGTGCCAGAGTTGTGCCAGAGTTCTGCCAGAGTTCTCCCAGAGTTGTGCCAGAGTTGTTTCAGAGTTGTGCCAGAGTGGTGCCGGAATCGTGCCACCGTGGTGCCAGAGTTGTGTCAGAGTTGTGCCAGAGTTGTGCCAGAGTTGTGCCAGATTTGTGCCAGGCTTGTGCCAGAGTTGTGCCTGAGCTATGCCAGAGTTATGCCATAGTTTTGCCACAGGTGTGCCAGAGGTGTGCCAGAGTTGTGCCAGAGTTGTGCCAGAGTTGTGCCAAGGTTGTGCCAGAGTTGTGCCAGAGTCGTGCCAGAGTTGTTCTGGAGTTGTGCCAGAGTTGTACCAGAGTTGTGCCAGAGTTGTGCCAGAGTTGTGCCAGAGTTTAGCCAGAGTTGTGCCAGAGTTATGCCATAGTTGTACCAGATTTTTGACGGAGTTGTGCCAGAGTTGTGCCCTAGTTGTGCCAGAGGTTTGCCAGATTTGTGCCAGAGTTGTGCCAGCATTGTGCCAGGGTTGTGCCATAGATGTGCCAGACTTGTGCCAGAGTTGTGCCAGAGTTCTGCTAGAGTTGTGCCAGAGTTGTGCTAGAGTTGTGCCAGAACTGTGCCAGAGTTGTGCCAGAGTTGTGCCAGATTTGTGCAAGAGTTGTGCCAGAGTTATGCCAGAGCTGTGGCAGAGTTGTGCCCGAATTGTGCCACTGTTGTGTCAAAGTTGTGCCAAAGTTGTGCCAGCGTTGTGCCAGAGTGGTGCCAGAGTTGTGCCAGAGTTGTGCCAGAGTTTCAGAATTGTGCCATGTTGAAAAATTGCCCCTCCGCATGCCCAAGTGCGGCGCCGGGAGGCGCCGACGAGCCGCTAGAAAGTGGAAAATCCACTCCGGCGGATTTGGCGACTCGAAAATTGCTTGGATCCTAAAATGGAGGATTGCCCCGTAATGTTGAGGAGTTGCTAAATCCGGTGGAAGTTGTTTCGCCGGAATCGGACAAGTATCAAGGGAGATATGGCCTTCCAAAGTTGGGGTGTGCACAGCGGCTCTGGGAGCCGGCTGCGACTCGAAATCCGGTGGATAATCGACCGGATCGAGTAACAAAATTACCATGTGGAGAAAATGCTCCGATAGGCCTGTCGAGGCGTCCAGTGGATGATATGCCTGATCAGGTGGATCATCCACCGGATCCAGTAGTGCAGGTTGTTACTGGGGGACTTAGCCAAAAACTTGGCTTGACGTCCGAAACTCAGTAGTGGGTTTTGTTACTCGGGGACTTAGTCAAAATTCTGACTACAGGTCCGCGGACAGGTTTCGAACCTCGTCACACCCCATCACCAAACTCGACCCAAAAGTGGGTAGGGTGCGTGGAAACAGTGCAGGGGACCCCTACACCACGTGCAAGTGGATCTGCGCCTCGGGAAAGGCGCTTCGCACGTGAAGGAAGGCGCCACGGCGTGTGCGCGCCATGGAGGCGTTAGGCGTTTCTGTGGTGGGTGAGACCTGCGCTTCGGCAAGCATAACTTGAGCTACGCTTCGCCGAATCGCGCGTGGTTTGGTGCGTTGGAAAGCTCATGACTAGCCCTATAAATGTTGTGATCATGTTTATGTTCATAATATAACGCAAAACGACGTTATTCCCTTCGCAAAACTGACTATCTCAAAATTCCTGCTCACATAGCGCGAGGCGACCAGAAAGCTCACGCTCAGTCTCAGATTCGCCCAAAACAGTAGATGTGAACCACTAGAGTCTATCAGACCAACTTTGGGACCGCACCACGCGGATCTCATCCTGACAAAGGGTTATGGGCCCACGGGCCTGATAGCCTCCAACGTTCACATCTTTCGCAGCGCACGGGATCGTCATCTTGGACGTCGCCGTGAAGTTTTGAGGACTCGTCGAAGTAGCAACTGCGCACATGGCGCAGAAGGAGACGCAGCCCATTCAGAAGTATGCAGGCGGCCCAGGCTTTAGGCTCTGGAGGTGGCACTTCGAGTTGCACCTCGCGCATTAGGGGCTGCTTGATGTCATGTTGGGAAAGGAGGTGCTCACAGAGGCGACTGCTACGGACGCGGAGAAGCAGGCCTTCGAAAAGAAGAACACGGAGGCGCTCATGCTCCTGATGTCCGGGACGGCCGAATCGCAGTGGGGCTACTTCCAGGGCTGCAAGCTGGCAGCCGAAGCTTGGCAAAAACTCTGCTCCATCCATCAATCCAAGTCGCTGGCGAACAAAATCTTTGCAATGAAGCGACTCCTCACGGTGAGAATCGAGGAGGGAGATGATGTCATCTCCGCCATGCAGCAGATCGAGTCGCTCGCCTCGCAATGTAATGATGTGGGGTGGAAGATCGACACGCAGCTGCAGGCGATGGCCCTCCTCATGGCCCTACCTGACAGTTGGGGCCCACTCATCACCGTCCTCGGAGGATGGGCGGAGGACAAGCTCACCTATGGCGCGGTCGCAGAGTACATCCGCAATGAGGTGCAGCACCGGAGCTGCGAGGAGTCCTCGTCTTCCTCATCGGCCCTTGTCACCAAAACGCGTGGTGGCGGACACGGGGGCAAAGGAAGTGGCGGAAGAGGCGGCGGCAAGAAGGGCGCCAAGAAAGGTGCGTGCCGCAACTGCGGCAAGGAGGGCCATTGGGCCCGCGAGTGCCCGGAGGAGGCAAAGACCGGCGGCAAAAACAGCAAGGGCAGGTCGCTCCTCAACGGCAACAAGAACCACCTCCTCAAGAAGGCCAACAGGCGGTGCCTGGATTCCGGGGCCGAGGAGCACACCCAAGTCGAGAAGGTGGGGTTCGTCACCTACGAGAAGTCCTCCAAGTCAATGGTGGTCGCGAACGACAAAGTCGAGCCGGCGGCCGGCCAAGGCGACGTGGAGGTGGAAGTCCTGGTGGGCGGTAAGAAGGAGCTGTGCACAATCCGTGATGTGCAGCACGACCCCGGCCTGGCTGACATCCTAAGTGTCAGTCGCTTGACGGACAAGGGGTATGAGGTGCTCTTTCGCAGGAAAGGTGCACTGGTGCGCATCGACGGCGACGGCGAGGTCGTGCTGGAGGCGAAGCGTGAGGGCGGTCTCTACATCGTGGAGACCAAGGTGGTCCCCGCGGCATCGGACGCAGCAGACTCGCAGGAGCGCGTCGTCAACATGGCCAAGGGAGGGAGCGCTGATCTGGAGCTCTGGCACCGACGGTTGGGGCATTCGGCGCCCGCAACCGTTAAGGAGATGGAGAAGCGCGACATGGTGTGTGGCCTCGTCATCGATGGTGTAGATGCGGCAGCAGATGCAGCAGCGTACAAAAAGTGCGAGCCTTGCATTTTGGGCAAGGCGCGGCGCAAGCCGTTCAATGAGAACGAGGCTCGCGCAAAGGACCTGCTAGAGGTCGTGCACAGCAACGTGTGCGGACCGTTCAAAACGCCGTCAAATGGCGGCTTGAGATACTTCGTCACCTTCATTGACGACTGCAGCAGGAAGCTCTACGTGTACTTCATGAAGCGGAAAGGCGAGGTCCTGGACCGGCTGAAGGAGTACGTCACAGCGGTGGAGAGGCAGACTGGCCGGAAGGTCAGAGCGCTACGCAACGACAATGGCGGAGAGTACGTGGGCTGCAGCGGGTGGATGAAGCAGCAGGGCATCAAGTGGGAACCCACTACGCCGTACTCGCCAGTCCAACGGAGTGGCGGAGCGGGCGAACTAGACGCTGCTCAACATGGTGCGGACCATGCTTGTGGATGCGGAGTTGCCGCGGGGATTCTGGGCGGAGGCTGTGCGTACAGCGAGCTACACCATCAACCTCACCCCAACATCGGTGCTGAAGGGTAAGGGCGGCTGGAAGACGCCACATGAGGTTTGGAGCGGGCGCAAGCCAAACGTGGCGCACCTGAAGGTGTTCGGGTGCAAGGCGCACGCGATGGTGCAGGCGGCGCAACAACGCGACAGCAAGCTGGAACCGCGGGCGAAGCCGTGCTTGTTCCTCGGCTACGAGAGCGCACAAAAGGCGTATCGGCTCTGGGACCAGCGCACGCAAGAGATCATCCGCAGACGTGACGTCGAGTTTGACGAGCAGCAGAGCTTCAGCAGCAGCAGCAACGACATGAGCGTCGGGAACACTCCAAAACAGGGGGAGTGGTTCCAGCTCCTTGACTAGGAGGAGGAGCCGGCGGACGCGGAGGTCGATGATGCGGCGTCGGAGCGCGGCGATGCAGTAGATGCAGCAGCCGACGTGGAGGACTCCGACGACGATGCAGCTGGGCTGGAGATCCGGCGGAATGATCCGTCGAAGGAGGCACCGCGGGTGCCGAAGTGCGCACTCCCGGCGGAGTTCGCGTCGGGCGTCGGAGAAAAATTCTCCGGACGTGCCGCCCGTCCGGTTGATGGTTCACCAGAGCGGGAGGAATCCTCGGGGAGCCGTCCGGTCGATGATACACCGGAGCGGGCTGAGTTGGAAGGATCGCAGCAGAGCGACGAGACGCCGCCAAGACTGCCGCGCCGTAGCGGGAGGGAGCGGAGAGCGGGGAAGCGTTTCGACGCAGGCACCGGTCGATGGATCGGCATGACGCGGTGCATGCTGGCTGCATCAACGGAACCGACGACCGTGCAAGAGGCGCTTGCGCGGCCCGAGGGGGAGCAGTGGGACGCCGCCATCAAGTCGGAGTTGGCGTCCATCGTTGAAAACGACACGTGGCAGCTAGTTGACAGGCCGAAAGACGCCAAGGTCATCGGCTCCAAGTGGGTCTTCAAGACCAAGTTCACAAAAGAAGGTGTGGTTGACAAGTACAAGGCGCGGCTCGTGGCGAAGGGGTACGCACAGCGTAAGGGCGAGCACTACGATGAGACGTTCGCCCCTGTCGCCAAGTTCACAAGCATCCGGACGATCCTTGCGGTGGCAGCCGCGAAGGACATGGAGCTCCACCAAATGGACGTAAAAACGGCCTTCCTCAACGGCATCATCGACAAAGAAATCTACATGGAGGTGCCGGAGGGGGTGGAGGTGCCGGAGGGCAAGGTGTGCAAGCTGCGGAAATCCTTGTATGGGCTAAAACAATCGCCTCGATGCTGGTACCAACAGATGGACAACTTCATGGCACAAATCGGCTTCAAGCGCTGTGAGGCGGATCACAGCGTGTATGTGCAGCGCACCAAGAAGCTCCATCAGATTGTCGCACTCTACGTGGACGATCTGATCTTTTGCTCCTCAGACCTGCCGAGCCTACAGCAGCTGAAAGAGCAGCTGAGCAGCAGGTTCCAGATGTCGGACATGGGGGAGCTGGAGTTCTACCTCGGGGTGAGCATTACGCGGAACCGGAGGGCGCGCACGCTTGAGCTGGGACAGGCCAAATACGTGGCCGAGGTGCTGAAGCGGTACGGCATGGAGGACTGCAAACCAGTGTGCAGTCCTGTCTCCACGACCTGTGAACTGAGTGCGGCAATGGCGCCGCAAACAAAAGAAGAGCGGGAGGATATGGCAGGGGTGCCCTACCAATCNGCTGAAAGAGCAGCTGAGCAGCAGGTTCCAGATGTCGGACATGGGGGAGCTGGAGTTCTACCTCGGGGTGAGCATTACGCGGAACCGGAGGGCGCGCACGCTTGAGCTGGGACAGGCCAAATACGTGGCCGAGGTGCTGAAGCGGTACGGCATGGAGGACTGCAAACCAGTGTGCAGTCCTGTCTCCACGACCTGTGAACTGAGTGCGGCAATGGCGCCGCAAACAAAAGAAGAGCGGGAGGATATGGCAGGGGTGCCCTATCAATCGGCGGTGGGCAGCCTCATGTACGCCATGGTGGCGACTCGACCGGACCTGGCCTACGCGGTGGGCCAAGTGAGCAGGTACGTGGCCGATCCAGGGCCACTACACTGGCAGGCGGTCAAGCGCATCCTCCGCTACCTGCAGGCGACGCGGCACACGCGCCTGAGGTTCGACGGCAAAGGACGGGCGGACCCTTTGCGCCTGGTCTGCTACACGGATGCAGACTACGCTGGGGATGTGGACAAGCGGAAGTCCACATCCGGCTACGTGTTCTTCCTCGCTGGTGCAGCGGTCTCGTGGTGCAGCAGGAAGCAAGACTGCGTCGCCACCTCCACAGTGGAAGCAGAGTACATCGCGCTGGCCGAGGCGGTCAAGGAGGCGGTGTGGCTCCGCAGGTTGCTGGGGGAGCTGGGCGTGCCGCAGCAGGAGCCAACGGTGGTCCAAGAGGAAAACATCGGCTCCATCTCGCTGACCAACAACGCGACGCAGCACAGGAGGACGAAGCACATCGACGTGCGTTACCATTACGCACGGGACATGGTCGAGAAGGGGCAGGTGGTGCTGCAGCACTGCAGCACGCACAACATGCTTGCGGATTGCTTGACCAAACCGCAACCCGCGGACCGGCACGCGCTGAGCGTGGCCGGGCTTGGGATGACCAGCTATGATGGGCTGGAGGGCGCAGCGGAAGATGAGTAAGAGCAAGCTGGAGCAGCGGGCATGGCAGGTGCAAGGGGGAGAATGTTGAAAAATTGCCCCTCCGCATGCCCAAGTGCGGCGCCGGGAGGCGCCGACGAGCCGCCAGAAAGTGGAAACTCCACTCCGGCGGATCTGGCGACTCGACAATTGCTTGGATCCTAAAATGGAGGATTGCCCCGTAAAGTTGACGAGTTGCTAAATCCGGTGGAAGTTGTTTCGCCGGAATCGGACAAGTATCAAGGGAGATATGGCCTTCCAAAGTTGGGGTGTGCGTAGCGGCTCTGGGAGCCGGCTGCGACTCGAAATCCGGTGGATAATCGACCGGATCGAGGAACAAAATTACCATGTGGAGAAAATGCTCCGATAGGCCTGTCGAGGCGTCCAGTGGATGATCCGCCTGATCAGGTGGATCATCCACCGGATCCAGTAGTGCAGGTTGTTACTGGGGGACTTAGCCAAAAACTTGGCTCGACGTCCGAAACTCAGTAGTGGGTTTTGTTACTCGGGGACTTAGTCAAAATTCTGACTACAGGTCCGCGGACAGGTTTCGAACCTCGTCACACCCCATCACCAAACTCGACCCAAAAGTGGGTAGGGTGCGTGGAAACAGTGCAGGGGACCCCTACACCACGTGCAAGTGGATCTGCGCCTCGGGAAAGGCGCTTCGCACGTGAAGGAAGGCGCCACGGCGTGTGCGCGCCATGGAGGCGTTAGGCGTTTCTGTGGTGGGTGAGACCTGCGCTTCGGCAAGCATAACTTGAGCTACGCTTCGCCGAATCGCGCGTGGTTTGGTGCGTTGGAAAGCTCATGACTAGCCCTATAAATGTTGTGATCATGTTTATGTTCATAATATAACGCAAAACGACGTTACTCCCTTCGCAAAACTGACTATCTCAAAATTCCTGCTCACATAGCGCGAGGCGACCAGAAAGCTCATGCTCAGTCTCAGATTCGCCCAAAACAGTAGACGTGAACCACTAGAGTCTATCAGACCAAATTTGGGACCGCACCACGCGGATCTCATCCTGACATGCCAGAGTTGTGCCAGAGTTGTGCCACAATTGTTCCAGAGTTGTGCCAGAGTTGTACTAGAGTTGTGCCAGGGTTGTGCCAGAGTTGTGCCAAAGTTATGCCAGAGTTGTGCCATAATTGTTTCATGATTGTGCCAGAGGTGTGCTAGAGTTGTGCCAGAGTTGTACCAGAGTTGTGCGCGAGTTGTGTCAAAATTGTGCCCTGAGTTGTGCTGGAGTTGTGCCACAGCTGTGTCAGAGTTGTTCCAAAGTTGTGCCAGTGTTGTGCCAGATTTGTGCCAGAGTTGTGCTTGAGTGGTGCCAGAGTTGTGCCAGAGTTGTGTCGGAGTTGTGCCAGACTTGTGCCAGAGTTCTGCCAGAGTTCTGCCACCGTTTTGGCAGAGTTGTGCCAGAGTTGTGCCAGAGTGGTGCCAGAATGGTTCCACCGTGGTGCCAATGTTGTGCCAGAGTTGTGCCAGAGTTGTACCAGAGTTGTGCAAGAGTTGTGCCAGAATTGTGCCAGAGTTGTGCCAGAGTTGTGCCACAGTTATGCCAGAGTTCTGCCATAGTTTTTCCAGTGGTGTGCCAGAGGTGTGCCAGAATTGTGCCAGAGTTGTGCCAGAGTTGTGCCAGAGTTGTGCCACAGTTATGCCAGAGTTCTGCCATAGTTTTTCCAGTGGTGTGCCAGAGGTGTGCCAGAATTGTGCCAGAGTTGTGCCAGAGTTGTGCCAGAGTTGTGCCAGAGTCGTGCCAGCGTTGTGCTGGAGTTGAGCCAGAGTTGTACCAGAGATGTGCCAGAGTTGTGCCAGAGTTGTGCCAGAGTCTAGGACAGAGTTGTGCCAGAGTTATGCCATAGTTCTACCGGAGTTGTGACAGAGTTGTGCCAGAGTTGTACCATAGTTGTGCCAGAGGTTTGCCAGGGTTGTGCCAAAAGTTGTGCCAGCATTGTGCCAGAGTTGTGCCAGAGTTGTGCCAGAGTTCTGCCAGAAGTGTGCCAGAGTTGTGCCAGAGTTGTGCCAGAGTTGTGCCAGAATTGTGCCAGAATTGTGCCAGAATTGTGCCAGAATTGTGCCAGAGTTGTTTCAAAGTTGTGCCAGAGTTGTGCCATAGATGTGCCATAGTTGTGCCAGAGTTGTGCCAGAGTTGTGCCACACTTGGTCCAGAGTTGTGCAAGTGTTTTGCCAGGGTTGTGCCAGAGTTGTGCCAGAGTTGTGCAAGAGTTGTGCCAGAGTTGTGCCATAGATGTGCCACAGTTGTGCCAAAGTTGTGCCAGAGTTCTGCCAGAGTTGTTCAAGAGATGCGCCAGAGTTGTGCCAGAAGTGTGCCAGAGTTGTGCCAGAGTAGTGCCAGAGTTGTGCCAGAGTTGTGCCAAATGTGTGCCAGAGATGTGCGAGGGTTGTGCCAGAGTTGTGCCAGAGTTGTGCCAGATTTGTGCCAGAGTTGTGCCAGAGATGTGCCAGAGCTGTGCCGGATTTGTGCCACAGTTGCGCCAAAGTTGTGCAACAGTTATGCCACAGTTGTGCCATAATTGTGCCAGAGATATGCCAGACTTGTGCCAGAGTAGTGCCAGAGTTGTGCCACAGTTGTGCCAGAGTTGTGCCAGAGTAGTGCCAGAGTTGTGCCACAGTTGTGCCACAGTTGTTCCACAGTTGTGCCAGAGTTGTGCCAGAGTTGTGCCAGACTTGTGCCAGAGTTGTGCCAGAGTTGTGCCAAATGTGTGCCAGAGATGTGCGAGGGTTCTGGCAGAGTTGTACCAGAGTTGTGCCAGATTTGTGCCAGAGTTGTGCCAGAGTTGTGACAGAGTTAAGCCAGGGTTGTGCCAGAGTTGTGCCGGCGTTGTGCCACAGTTGAAGGAAAGTTGTGCCAGAGTTTTGCCAGAGTTGTGCCAGAGTTGTGCCAGAGTTGTGCCAGAGTTGTGCCAGAGTTGTGCCAGAGTTGTGC
>SZWC01016889.1:16856-29195 GCA_023375785.1 Penium margaritaceum
TAGGAAGCGGTCTTTTCTTCCCTTCATTCGTTCGCACCGAATCGCTTCGGAGAAGGCGAGTGCATATTGGTGGCGACGCCGTCATTTCGGCCTACTAAAATTCGTGCGCCGACATGATTGTACCGAAGCGCTACGCCATCTGCCGTCTGAATTTCATTTACTTCCATCGCACCGCTGTCAGCCCAACTTAATCTCTCATACCAGAAGTTGTGGACAAACTTTAAAAACGAGTTTATACAAACACCCCTCACTACATTCTGATGTGAGTTTTCATCATGGATTGCAAACCTACAGGGCATAAAACATCAGAGATGTAGATGTTTTATTTCAGTAAATGCTGAGTTTCATTTTCACATCCAGCCCCAGGGTGTCACACATTCATAATGACATCAATAAGAGTTTCATATCGATTGAAACAGGACAAAAGACTCTTACTTGCTTGCATTTCTCTATTAACATTACTTTGATTCATTAAAAAAAATGAAGAAAATCATTGGATAAAAGTGCCCGAGGCGATGCCAATCTAATAGGAGGAAAGCAAAGAAAGCAATTGAACTTTTCTTTTCATTTGCCACTCAGGCAATCCTCTCACCACACCTAGTGCACATCCAGACGTAGTTATTTTTACTTGTAAAATTTCATATATTCAGCCAATGGTATTTCAAAATTTATGGAGAAAGACTCATGGAGAAAGGAATAGGTTGCAGGAGTCAATGGTGTGCGTGGAGGAGACAAGGCGTATGCGGCGCCAAAACAGGTAGAAACTGTAAGAGTGAATAGCCCATAGATGATGAAAATTCATGGAATGAAAATCTCATACACTTCTCATTGAGAATGAGAGCTAGAAGATAAAATCTACTCTAAAAAAAGATGGTGTTTGAGGTGAGTACTTCGAAAAAATGGGGATTTTCAACTACCCATAGAAAGGAGAGAAAGTGAAGATAACACAAAGTAAACGAAGGATTTCAGAATAGCCACAGAAAACACCTTCACTCAGGATAAGATAAAAGCAATGTGTAAGATGATTTCTGTAGAAGCTATGATTAAAAAAATGTCGATGTGTATCAAAATGGGCGAGAGCTGCATCCGGTAGAATTAGATGTATTGCATTGATTCAATTCCAAGCCTAGTAAGTTATCCAAGCAAAAATGAACTGTAGCATTCTGAAATACATGACTACTACAATAAACACTCAAGGGCATTCAAAAAAATGTAACACTTTAGCATTGTTGATCTCTTTTATGCTAAAATACTTCAAACGTCATAAATTCCAATGAATAAAACTTTCTACAAGAACCCAGGCTACTTGCAAGTCCTTCCTTTATGTATATTGAAACTTTTTCATACCCTCAAAATCAAATCTATGTAGGCATGTGATGGCTTGTGCTTCTGCAGGTCTAGCTATGCCTAAGGAAATGATAACTCTTTCACTCTTCCGTGTATGTAAGTAAGTAGTCAACATATAGTCAAGAATAAATCTAATGACCTCAATAATGAAACCAATCATTGTAAAATCTTTGTCCCACGTTATTTCAGAGACTAATTGACAACATGCATGGGGATGTTCAATCATGTTCTGCGGAAAAATGTAGGTCCCTTTCAACATGGAACCTCTCTTCACAAGGTAAGCATCTTCTCCATAGTCACACCCAAGGATTTTCATTCAAAACCCCCAAATCAATAGAATCCTCACCAAATGAAAACATGAAACTTGATTCTAAGCATGTGCCTAATAGATTGTTGTTCTCATTGAAAATTTCAAAGAATTAAAAGAAATCTTGTCACTTTTGTGCAACTAGGAAAATGGAGACGAAGTTCAAGTGCAAGATTTTTGCATTTTATAGAAGTCCCATAAACAATTCAACTTTCTCCATCATATCACTTAATCACAGCCTCATCCCCTTGCTGTGCACCTTAAACATCAACTAAGGACATGAACCTGTCCATTTGACTGCCATAAAATGAGCCTAAGGCCAATAAGAGACCAACGTAAGGTGAATAATAGCGTTGTGAAAAAACATGATGAGCGCTTCTAAAGCATCTGGCTTACATGTAAGATGTAAGGCCATGTGAATTGCACCATCTTACATAAAAATTCAACTTTCAACAGCCTATATGTGGTCTCTAATACCATACGCACAGCCCTGCAGGGAGGATGAATTCTATTTCCTATCAATTTCTGCCAAAGATTGCTACAAAAATTGTAAAAATTTGCAGTTATGAGTAACACTTGCTAATGAGGCAACTACTTCTATCATATGCAAAGTAAAGCATGTTTAACAACCAAATCTGATAACACCACATGTGGTTCACCTAAAACAAAGGTAGAAACTCTAGAAGATATACGAAGTGAGATGAAGACAACAAAAACGAGGTGAAAAGGGCTCATTAAAGTAAGCATGGTGAAAAATAAATACGATTATTCACGGATTTATAGCTCAAGTACTTGAAAAGAATACGTACACATGCACAGGCCAAAATGTATGATTGTTTTGTGTGCAAAGAAAATCTAGAAAAATTTGTAGCATTGGCAATGGTTTTAATCTTCAACATTGTGGCCAAAATGTAATAAAATCATTTACATGGAGCTTCTTTATATCAAGGAATTTTTTCCAACAAGATAAAAAAACAATCAAAGCCAGGGAAATAAAAACACTATCATGAAAAAAACATTTATGAGGAGGGAATTTGTGCTTGCATCCCAAACATACAGAAATCCAAATAAATCGTTATTCACCGGAAGATGTAAAAAATGTGAATGGAAGTATCATGGGTAGGAGCAAAATGTGAGCTTTTCTAATTAAAAAAATGAAAAATTCATCATAGTATTGATTAGAGAAGAAAAAACAGTTTTAGAACTTAAGATATCTTAAGTACATCATTTCTTGCCTCAAAAGTATTTTGAGAAAGAACAATTTCAAGAGCAGAAAAGGATAACTTTTTAAATGAAAAATAATCAATAAAATAGAATGATGTGCGATTTTGAAAAGGAGAAATAGTAGGAAGCACAATGAAGAAAACAATAGCAAGTTATAAAATTAAAGCAAATGATAGAAAATCAACATTTATTATGTAGAACAAGAAGAGGGTACAGAATTTCTGTTTGTTTTATAAAGAATCTAAATCACAAGACAGAATGAAATCATTCATCCCATGAATTACGAATACAATATGCAATCACTTTCAATTTATAATCATTTCAACATTTTGTTACACTATCTCTTGTCAAATGTATGAACATGTTTTGTGATCCCACATGTTGAACTCGGATCTAACACACTTTCATTCATGACTTGTGTGCTAAAAAATGTATCTCTTTGTGACCCTTCATCATAATCATAATACTATTTTTTTTTCATCAAATTCAGAAAGATTCAAAATGTTGGTTCAATGTGGTTGAAAATGTTAAGTAAATATTCGTAGAATGTTTTTTGCTGAAATGGTTAAATGTAGGGTTTCAGCTTCTAGCAACCTGATGTTGCATGCTTTACTATGTTTCTTGTGCATGATGCTTGATTTCTTGTTCTTGATTCATTGTCAATAATTTCTAGTTGTGCACTTTCATTTCCTTTCAAGCATGAAGCAATTGTATTGCTACAAATGAAAATTTCGTCATTTGTGTAAAACTAAAAAAAGGAAACATGAAGGATGTCGTAGATGTACATGAATCAGGTCAAGGAAAATGTATGCTTAAGCATTCAATCCATGTGATGGGAAACATTAAGCATTGCCCAATGTAAGAAAAAATGATTGACTATGATTTTTTGGAATTTCTTTTCATGGTTTTTCATATACATAATGTTTTTATGAAAGAAAATCATTATCACTCTGATGGAAATATCTTCAATGTATTTCTTAAGAAGTTTCAAAACAATTTTCCTTCATGAAAATCCAGAAAACAAAGAACATGCTCATAGTACAAGGATTAAATCCAAATAGACAAAATCAGTATATGAAAAATGAATTCAAAAGCAAATGGACTAGATTGGAATGCATGTGCCTGCCAAATTCCATCAGAAAAACTTTTAATATAAACAAATGTTTCAATTTAATAAGAGCATAAACTTGTGGGCAATGTAATGCTTTTACATGAAATTTGAGTCAGAGAAACTTAAAAACAAAGACATTTTTAAGAAGCATGTCATTACAAAACAGAATGAAGTCTACTCACTTGTTGCGCATTTGGTAGCGTGGTTGAGAAAGAAGGGGATAAAACTGTTCAATAGCACTTCTTGAAAAAATAATTGTTGTTGAAAATATATAATTAAATCATTTACACTTACATGATTACATGTGATAGAAACACCATCATACGGAAGTTGGTAAGTACTAATTTTCGAATCATCTTCATGGTACCAATGTTTTTGGAATACAATCTCACTATACAAAGAAAATTTAACAAAAACAATTTCATTACATCAAGATATGATTATACTGAATTGAATGATTTTTCTTTTTTACAAACAAACATATCTGAAAGCCACATCTTGCATACAAGTAGGGTCAACAATTTCTGGACCGATAAAATGAGAAATGATAACAGATGTATCTAAAAGTTTTCATGTCTCCAAAGATCGATGGAGCAAGAACATCCAGATGCAGTCATTTTGGCACTAGCAAAAACAACCCCCCTTGTAGTACAAGAAGCCAAAACACCTCACATCTATGTCAAAATATGAGATAAAGCCAAGTGGCAAATGCAAAGCAACATGAAGGAGTTTGGTCACAAGAAAAACATTTCAAGTCACAGATAATGGTACCAAGGAGGACCAAGTGAACGAAAGTGGACTGAGTTCCAAAAGAAATGCATGTTGCCACTCCTCACATTTACTTTTNAGAGAGAGAGAGAGAGAGAGAGAGAGAGAGAGAGGGAGAGAGAGAGAGAGAGAGAAGGAGAAAGAGAGAGTAGATAGAGAGAGAGGAAAAGAAAAAGATATACATACAAATGTGTATACATACATAGAGAGAGAGAGAGAGAGAAAGAGAGAGAGAGAGAGAGAGAGAGAGAGAGGGAGAGAGAGAGAGAGAGAGAGAGAGAGAGAGAATCAATCCCCACTCAAATTTGTCTTGCTGTTTTTTCACACTAGAATGAAGAGAACCCTTTGAACCCTTCTCATATTTCTCATCAAGCATCAGCTATTCCATAGAAGGAGAGAGATATGAAGGGCTAAGTTTCTCCTCATTCCCTTAATATCTAATGGAAAAACCAAAGTTGGGGTCTTCTCCCTAAACCCACTCATCATTTACCAAAAAGCACCAAAAAAATGGAATGGAGAAAAGCTCGTCCCCTTTCTCTTGCCCTCATATAGGGACAACACATGAAAAGGGAGTAGATGTGTTCCACCCTTGAACATTATCCAGCATGAGAAACACAAGTAAAGAATGCGAATGCTCTTACCCACCCTTCTTTATTGAAACCCAAATTGGATAAATGACAACCAAGTACCCGTGTTTTCATTCATTAGTGGCTGAGAGCCATGATGAGATACAAGAAGAGTCTTCACATGAGTGAAGGCTCTCATGTGAAGGCAGATTTACTTGCCTTGTCATATTTCTTCCTTGTTGGATTAGTCATCCTTGAACCAAGCACTAAAAAATGTAGCATGAATGCAACTATCACAATAATAATCTTCATGCGGTTCTCTGATGGAAGAAAACATATCCTCATTTAGAAAGCATGGATGGCAATTCTAGTCGTAACTAGTTCAACTATAAAATGTGTTTAACTTTCATAAGGGATTGATCCAAAAGTCAAACTACCATTTTTCGATACATGCCTCGTCTTAACCACCATGTCAAGTGGCATGAAGTTAAGTTTAAACTTCAGATAATTCGGAGATCGTGTAGAAGTATCCTACAAGCCAGTTTTGAGAAAATCTGAGAAGGGTTTTAATGTGAAATTCCTCAATATGTAAGTAAGTTTCATTTCTAAAGTTTGATTTGTGATTTCTTAAGACCACAACACGTATTCTATAGGTGCACATCAAGCATTAGAACACCTGCAAATGAAACATTCAACATGAGTGGTCATTGCAGTAAAGAATTGATACAAAAACATTTCATCATTGAATTTTTTTATCCAATTATGGTCACATAGAAGACACAATATCAATGGAAAAAAGTTTAACATGAAAGTTATGTTTTCACTACAAGATTGGCCTTTTCTTTTCACCCTGAGATTGATGGGGTACCATTGCTTAAAACCATCTGAATGGAAGAGCATAATGAAATGAAGTGTTGATTGTAATAATCCATTAAAACTGTTTCAATTTATATGCTTTATCTTGTAAGCGTTGAATGGGACATTCGTACCATAAAAGATTGAAGTTTTAAAGATGTCATTCTTTCAAAGCTAGGGTGATTTTTACATCATTGATGTGCTGATTACACGACAAATGTGAGCTTTAAGTGCATTCATGCAGCAATTTGGGTATCTGCTCATTGCTTGGGTGTACACTATTCTCAAAGAAAAGCCTTGATCATGCTCTCATCAAGGATGTCAGATACCTTCAAAATGAAAGTGAAAATTGCAAATGGACATTTGTGCCAAAAGACCAAGGGTACCAATGTGAATAACACTGCCTTTTTGTGTTTCCACTTTGAGTTATAAGCTAAGGTATTGTCCCCTACCTTTGGTGAATTGTGGAAAGAAATCATCAATCATGTGACTGATCACCGGATTTCCCACAAAAACAAGTGTATTCATTATGATATGTCTTCTCTTCTGATTAATTCCACTCATGTTACTTCTCCTTTTCTTCTTTATTGTCCACAACTTCATCTTTCTCTTCTTTTTCCACCTCTATACAGTGTTGCAAGTAAGGAGGGTCATAGGAAGGAGGGGGTTACATACCGGTTGGATGGTGTGGAGAAAGGAATCCGCTCCGCCCCATACATCCCCTATCTTTCCAAGATTTTTAACATGTTGAAACTGAGGCGCATAAGGCCATTCTCCTAATTCATTTGTCTTGCATTTCAATTAAATTTTCTTTTCCTCAATAATATGCTCATACTAGGTTTTCTTGGCTTGGGTAATATAGAAACATGAACCCCTTCCACTCTCTCTTCATCCTATGTTAGTGGATCAGCCACAACCACCACCACCACCACCACCACATTAGAAGTCTACACCAGAATGAATTCCCCCAGCCCTCCTCCCTACCTTTGGGGACTTCTGCTCCACTATGTCAGGTCTACCTACTTTAGCCCCTCCATAAGGCAATGCATGCCTCCTTTGCAGTTTCCACTTGTTGGGGGGCAACCATAACAATCTTGTGTTGTAGTTAAACTTTCTCCCCACAATGGAGTGCTAGTTTTAGGGCATTCTTGCCATTTTCATGTAATACCCATGCCTTTATGATGAGGGAGATGAGGATGTTCACAGAAGGTTATTGTGAGTATCACTTGATTCTCATGGTGTACATCATAAATCATAGTCTAGACATGTACATGATTGTAGATTCTTGCATGCTCATGATGTGTATTGGATGGATTATTGGGAGTCCTTTACCTTGCCTAGATTTTTGGTAGCCTACAATCAATCTCTTTCTTTCGTTCCATTCTTCCTTACCTTTGTTTTCTAGGATACCCCCATTCTTACTTGCTTCCCATGGCTTCTCGATCTTGAACATAGGGGCCATTCATCACATGAAATCTTATCATGCCTCTTTTCTCTCCATATTTCCTATCAATCCCTTTTTCTTTTTTTTTTCCTACATGATTTAGTTATTTGCTCCTTGTGTGGGAATTGGAAATTATTTTCATTGTGGGAACTCAATACATGCATCCTCACTATGCGCAATCCCAATGACCAAGGATCCACATCTTTGTTGAGCTGTGGTTATGCATGTGCCTCACTTCATCCTTCATGTTGTGTGATGATACATTCTCTTCTCTATGATAGTCAGTACCACGTCCCCTTCTTCACACCCATTTAATCAAACTTTCTCCATGTAACATGTTGCACAATCACTCCCTCCTACCCATGTTCCCCTCTTGCATTGAAGCATTTGCTACATTCATACCTCCGCTATTAAAAGCCTAATCTTCACTCCACATACTAATGATGAATAGGCCTCCACTTTTCTTGTCCCTTGCTCAGCTAATTTCCTTGACTCTACTCAAGGAGAATTGCACTACTCTCCTTTCTCAAATTCAAACTTTTGCAGCCAATCCACTTGATCTCTTGCATATCAATGTCATGGGAACCTATCTTACAATGTTCTTGGCAGGGTGAATTGTTAAGTTGTCTCTTCTTGATGCATTTTTTCACATGCATTGGGGTTTTTCTCCACTAGGAGAAAAGAACTTTTTTTTCCTTTTCTTTGGTGAGAGGCGTGTTAAGGCCAGGCCTGCATACGGCTATCATTTTCATGTCTTCTTTATCATGGTTTAGGTGATTTCATCCTTCCTATTTCTTGTGAGGTGTGTCTTGAGGAAGAAATCCAATTAATACCCCATAAATTTGGTCTCAAAGCATGGGACGTACACTGTTCTTCATAGTGTCCTTACCTTTGTCCTCGGTTTTTGTCTTGAACCTCTCTTCTCCTTTCCTGCTATTTCTTAAATGATGTGGAGTTTAAACAATGATCGCTTACGGTCCACTTCTTTGCTATATCATACCCTTTAAATGGTAGCCTGGTTCATCTTCCACGTAGGTGGGGCTATTTTAATGGTGTTTGGGTCCCGGATGACCAAAATGATGGCAAACTCTCTCCTTCTGTCCGTGTGTCAATTCCTATGATTGTGAGTTTTATCCTAAGAATGTTGTCTTTTTTTATTCCATGGATCCCCTTACTTTTGTGGATGTTTTACTATGCAATTAGTTTTGTCACGCTCCAACATTGCATTGCATCTGCCATCATTGGCAGAGGAGATATGTTCCTTGTTCAACTTTGATTTGTGACGGTGAAACCCACACTAAATTACTTTTCCCATCTTTCACAAACCTAGTTCTCTGTATGTTGTTCTCTCCATCAGAGCTAAAAACGGCTCCCTCTTTCGAGTCCTCATCAACTTTATTCATGGCTGCATATGATTCTACATCCCTTACCTTACCTTCACTCGCTACACAGGTCCCTGTTGATGACGGCAGGGTAAGGGGGAGACCAGGAGAGGAGAGACGAAGGGGAGCGGAGGAGGCGGGTGACGGGTGGAGCCGGGAGTTAGTCGCGGGACTAACTGTCCCGCTTAGCTATGAGGGGGGGAGTGCTCTCGAGAGCTGTGAGGGGGAGCGCTCTCGAGAGTTGTGAGGGGAGGATCGAGGACTTGAGGACATGGAGCGGAGGAGGATCGAGAGCAAGTGAAATTACAGAGTTGGAATAGAGAAGTGAACATGAGGATCGTAGGTGCGTGACCCCTATCGGGTCGCACCCCAGGTCTCGCGTGGCTCGCCACAGCGTGTGGTGAACCACGAGAGACTCAAGTGATGCAGCTCGAGTGAACGTCAAGCGTGTCCCACAAACGCATAGTGTAAGGAGACGTACGTCTCGCAAGAAGTACGTACGGGAAGAAGCCAAGGACTAAACTAGGCTGACTAACCCAAGTAGCAGTAAACGTTTGCTACTTTAACACAATAGCGCAAGCGAGGGTGAATCCCCCAAGCAGAAAGCTTGAACACGACACCACAAGGTCATAAGGACCACGAGGACCCAGCAGGAGCACCCAGGCAGGAGCACCCATCTGGGGACAGCCAGCTTGAGGCCCTCATCCAGAGGCACCCCTCTTGGAGCACCCATCCAGCCGCGCCCGGCTGGGAGCATCATCCAGGATTACCCCACCAGGAGCACCCCTCCAGGAGCACCCCTCCAGTAGCGCCCATCCAGAAGCGCCCAGCAAGGAGCACCCCTCCGGGAGCGTGCATCGAGCAATGAGCAGCGAGGACCAGCAACCAGAGGTAGCCAACGAGGAGCGCCCATCCAGGAGCACCCCGCCTGAGGCGCCCAACCAATTGCACGCGACCGGAGGAGCCCACGCGGAATGGCACACTGCCAAGGACAGGGCCGCGTGGTCAAGGACCTGCACATCAACGCCCAGAGGCACACAGAGACGGAGACACACACACAAGGTGCGGAAGGGGGGGAGAATGGGAGGGATGGGGCAGGGAAATGGACAAAGACCGATGGGAGACACAAGGTCGGCGACGAGGGGCGGCGAGTATGGAAGGGGCATGAGCTGCCGGGGCAGGGAGGAGACCGGGCAGAACGTCAGGCAAAAGAGGCGTAGGGGAGGGACACACGCAGTGGAGAAGACCTATATCGGGTGAATGAATGCAGGTACAGCATGCAAGTGGTCATCGAGCAGAGGACCAAGGGATGCATGCAGAGGGAACGGGAAAGGAAGGAGGGGCATCAGTCCACCGTGGGAAGGGTACAAAGGCTGACAGCAGCAATACTCGTGGCAAAGGGAGGCTGGTGGAGAGCCTTTGTGAGAAAGTCTACAAGCTGGTACTGAGCAGAGATGAAACGGAGAGACACGGCGCCTGCCTGAATGATGTCGCGCACGTAGTGGTGCTCAACATTGATGTGCTTGGTGCGGCGATGAAGGGCACCAGCATTCCGGGCAATGGCCAACTCGCTCTTACTGTCCGTGTGGAGGGACACAGTCGGGGTGGGAAGGTGGCGTTCGTCGAGAAGGCGACGGAGCCACACGGCCTCGGCGGCAACACCGCCCAGAGCCATGTACTCAGCCTCCCTAGTGCTACGAGCCACACATCCCTATTTCCCACTACGCCAGGACACACCAGCAGAGCCCAGAAGAAAGACGAAGCCACTGCGGCTGCGAGCGTTCGAGTCGTGGGCGTAGTCACTGTCAGCGTAGCCCTCCAAGAGCGGCACGCCGGACCCGGCCTGGAAGACAAGACCGGCCCGGGTAGAACCGAGGACATAGCAGAGGACATACGCGGCTGCTTGCAGGTGAGCCGTGCGGGGCTCGCGGGCGTACTGGGCGAGGACATTCACCGCACAAGTGATGTCCAGGCGAGTGGTGCCAGCCAGATACGTGCGTGCACCAATGATGGAGTGGAACGTGACAGCGGACTCCAGCGCACTTGACTCGGTGTCGTGGACCACACAGAGAGCGAGCTGGGTGCCCGGTGGCTTGGGCGAGGAGGCAATAGAGAGAGGACGGGAGAGGTCAACAACGGAGGAGAAGCGGTCCGCGAGGGTGTGGACATAGCGTTCCTGATGAACCAACACACAACCGGGAAGGCGCTCAATCTGCATACCCAAGAACATGGTTGCAAAGCCGAGGTCCTTCATGCGATATGCCGAGGAGAGGAGACCCTTGGCCTTGGAGATTGCAGAGGAAGAAGGAGAGGTGATGAGAAGGTCGTCGACATACACCAGAATGAAGGCGTGGACGAGTGCCATGCCCTTGACGAAGAGGGAGGGGTCCAACTGATTGGGGCGGAAACCACCACGGACAAGGGTGGACGAGAGTTCCTCGTTCCAACAACGAGGAGACTGACGAAGGCCGTAGAGCGCACGACGGAGACGGCAGACGTGACTGGTGCCATCAGAGAAACCATGAGGCTAGACCATGTACAACTCCTCCTCTAGGTGACAGTGGAGGAAGGCATTGTTCACGTCCATCTGGTGGAGCTCCCACTGAAAGTGAGCTGTGAGGCAGATGACGACGCGACTCGTCGTGAAACGACCGACGGGGGCAAACGTGTCGGTGAAGTCGACACCGGGGACCTGGGAATAGCCTTTCGCGGTGAGGCGAGCCTTGTACCGGTCGAGGGCATCAGAGGCAGTGAACTTCTTACGCAGGACCCACTTGGCCTTGATCGTCGTGCGACAGAGAGGGAGGTCAGTGAGTTTGAGCACACCTTGCTCAGCCAGAGCGGAGAGCTCGGCAACACAGGCCGCGTGCCAGGCAGTAACGTCAGGGCGGGCAAGAGCGTCGGCAAGGGTGAGTGGGTCGGACTCATCCAGAGAGGGGGGGGAAGAAGCGGGTGGGACCGACGTGACCGCAAGGGCACGTGCAGCAGACGTCGGTGCACTGACAAAACAATGGTCGGTGCACACATCAAGAGCGTGGCAGAACTCACGATGGAAAAAGTGGCGACCATGAGGGTGGCCCGGATAGAAGGTGTAGGGTAGCAGAGGGCGAGACGCGGGGGTGGCAATGACAGAGTAGGACTGAGGCGAGGAGGGAAGGGGGGAGGGAGTCCTCCAGAGAGAGGGGGAAGGAAGAAGGGAGGGGAGGGGGGGAAGGCGGGGGAGGGGCAGGCGGAGAGGAAGGAAGGGACGGAGGAGCGGCGGAGGTAAGGTCAGAAGTGCAAGTAAGAGTACGAGCGGTGCGAGAGTGAGTGCGAGACGAGACAGGGGAGGAGGG
>SZWC01016890.1:26168-56168 GCA_023375785.1 Penium margaritaceum
CTCTCTCTCTCTCTCTCTCTCTCTCTCTCTCTCTCTCTCTCTCTCTCTCTCTCTCTCTCTCTCTCTCTCTCTCTCTCTCTCTCTCTCTCTCTCTCTCTCTGCACTCTCTCCCCCTTTTCCTTCACAATATCTACTCACCTTGTACCATTTCCCCTCCCTCCCTTTACTTCAATTCATCCATCATTTGAACTTGCCTCAGTTTCCACAGAAACATGTTCTTCGAGAATGTGGACATGTTGAATAGATGGCTAACTCGTTGCATCGCCATTGTGCCATGGGTTGCTGCATTCACAGCTCAACCTCTTCCTGTTGTGACATGCACAATGTGTCTATGCTTGGGCACGGAGATTCCAGCAATTGGAAACAACAGCAGCTGTAGAAGCCGATTGCATTAAACACATCAAAGAGCTCTTTCATTCCCTTGCTCCTCTGTGTTCTTGCAGGTGACCCACTATCTCCACCTCCCTCACCCGTATCATAACCACCCCCATCACCTGTATCATCACCACCCCCATCACCCGCGTCATCACCAACCCCATCACCCGTATCATCACCACCTCTGTCACCTCTATCATCACCACCACCATCACCTGTATCATCACCACCTCCTGCACTCGCATCATCACCACCTCCGTCACCCGTATCATCACCACCCCTATCGCCCGTATCATCACTACCTCCATCACCTGTATCATCACCACTACCATCACCTGTGTTATCACCACCACCGTTACCTGTATCATCACCTCCTTAGGCACCTGGATCATCACCTCCTCCGTCACCTGTATCACCACCACCTCCATCACCTGCCTTTCCACCACCTCCATCACTTTACTCACCACCACCTCCATCACCCATATCACCACCACCTCCGTCAGTTGTATCATTGCCCTCGCCCCCACCACCATCGTCACAACCTTTGTCTCCAGCACCCCCTCCGCCCTCACCTCCTCCGCCATCCTTTCCAGTCCCTCCACCGCCAAAGCAGCTGCAAGGGCCACCACCACCACCCGTTCGATGTACGTAAGGATCTGCACATTTTCAATGTTTGTAATGGCGTGCACCTGATTTAGGTCCTGCACGGGCTGCCTTCATCGTGCCTCTCGATATAGTGGATGGCACATTCACAGCTTCCTATGTATGGTAAAGATGCAATGTGAGGAACATCTCAACCTTACCCATGTGTTGTCATTTCTTGTACAAGCTATCTAGATTTTCTTTCCTTTTTTTGAGCCGCCTATTATGGGGTGTGAGACACGGTGCTGGTAAACCAGCAGTGCAACTGCTGATCTGAGGGCGTGAAACGTGGCCTTCCTCTACCACTCTAAGGGGATTCACTGCAGATCCAAGAGCTTGCTGCCATTATGTGTGGCCACCTCTTCATCCTCTTCCTGTTCTTGCTCTTGATTGTTGAATACCATTGCTTCACTCATTAGTTTTTTGTGCTTCCTGTTTGCAGAATGCGACACGATCCGCGGAGTGAAGTATTTGGGCACACCTTTCAGCAGGTCGGACACCAGCTCCCTCAGTGGCTGCTGCAAGCTCTGCTGGACCACCGCCCGCTGCCAAGCATACACTTTCGATCCAGCGGCCCTAGCATCGCAAAAATGCGCCCTCTTCACCGGCATTGGCCAATACATGGTGCAGCACAACACGAACCGCCCAATGGCTGTGTCGGGGATTTGAAAGCTTGGTGAGTTTTTTCACAAAGCATGTGTCGATCTGCAACGTCGGCAGCACTGATCCTTGACCTTGCCCCGGCATTCATGAGTGGGAGGGGTTGTGCTTGTGCATGGGCTGGAGCATGTGTGCCAGTCTTAACTTCATGGAAACATGATCTGTGCATGGGTTTTTTTCCAGAAGCAGGCATATGTGTCTTCCTTTGCTGCACTTCACCATTCTTAGATCTGCAGAACGAGGGAAGAAGCTTGCTTCCTTTCCAGACAATGCCTGCCACTCCAAGGGAAAAACTCTGGATTGTGTGCCATCCTGTGCTGATTTGCATGTGTTCCACAAAGCACGTGATGACCATGTGCACGTGCGAGCAAGATTGGGATCCATGAGAGTATGGGATGCAGATTTTTCTGCGTTACAAGTTTTGTGTTGTGCAAAAAACATTCAATGGTATGCACGTGTGCTTCAACCTCCATGGTTGACAACATGTGCAGGTGCCTTCTGTGGAAATTCCTGTGTCCCAGGAGTGTCCCGTGGTGCAGGGTCATGCCCTAATGGTGCAACTTGTCATCGTCGGTATCCAGATCTGTCATGCATGCAATCGCGAACCTGATCCAGGTGATGAGTGATGCGTGGGGGAAAATGATCAGCAGATGCATAATGTTGTGCAGACTGATGAGGTTGAGCTGGAAAACAAGCGATTCATGGATGTGGAGTATTCTGTGTTTGCTCTTCATGCGTATTGCTCCTTTGGATGACGTGCAGTGCAAATGCGATGCTCTCCATCTAGTGCTGAATTCATACATGAATCCTAGCTAAGTGGCCATGAATGAACGCGAAGTATGCCTCATGTGCTGCGCCAATCCTATTACAATACCATCTACACACCGTTGATCTTGCACATACTACACAGTGGTCGATTGTTCTTTGGTGGCACCAATTTTAACCTGTGAAAATTTATGTGTATAGCAGGAATTCATTGGTTCCGAGCTAAGTGTACAATTGCTTCTTTCTGGCCCTATTCTCCTCCATTTCTGATGCACTATCAACTATCTTGACTGCATGGAAGGGAAACGGCAAATTTCCCTTGACCAACTATTCACACGTGCACCCTCTCACTCCTGCCCATGCCCATATCATGGGCCGCATCCCCAATGAATTCATAGGTGGTGTTGGATTGCCTTTTGTGATGTCTCGTTTGTGACTTTTCGCCTTTTTGCTGGATCACAAGAAGTGTGATGTCAAGCGGAAACTTGAATCCTGGCTCATCCATGCTAAGCAAGCTTGCTATTGTTAGCTTTTGTTGTTTCATAATGATCATGGGGTGAGCTATTGGGGTCCAAGTCATGTCTCCTTGTGTCCCTGAAACACTCTGTTCTCCAAGAACAGAGTGTTTCAGAAAAATGGAATCGGATACTGGATGGCGGTGTTCATGTTTTTTTTTGTCTGGGTTCTTGTAGACGCACGTCAACCTCTTGACTTAGCTTGCGTCACCCCCATGCTGCACAAGACAAAGACAATCCTAAGACAGGTTGTTGGTTCGTGCTGGACAGCACTGATTCAAGCCAGGTGGTGGTATGAAGACCCCTGTGAGTGAGCTGCGTGTAGGGGGCAAGGTATCTTGCATGCACGCTCGCATGCTTGGTTTCTCTGAGCCACAACACTGTGTGAAGAATTCCTTCTTTTCAGTCAGCAAAAAACTTCCTTTTCTCCTCTCACATTTCACATGCATGGCTTCTAGCCATTCACATGACCTTAGAGCAGTGAGGGGTGTTAAATTTTAACCCAAGTCCACCGTGCTGCAGTGGTCTCTCTGGCTGCGATGCCACCACCGCTGTCATTTCCATGGCAACGCTGCACTCGGCCTTGCCTGAAGAGGGCAATGGAACTGGCGGTGCCTGGCATGGAGGTGGCACCAGAGATTCCTTGGATGGCAGTGGTGGTGGATTCAGCCGCTATCGTCACCATCGATGTTGCCATCTCCCAAGAACAGCCACACCCTCCACTGTTATCTACGGCACCGCCGCCACCGCTGCCCTCTATAGTAACTGCTTCACAGGCCATTGTTGTCTAAGGTACCGCCATTGCTGCCCTGTCTAATGAACCATCGCACCATCAAAACTCCCGGAATCCTCCTCTTGAACTTCCAGCAACCAAAGAAGTCCCAAGGGAAGCAGTTGTTGTACAAGACATGCTGAACCACCCAAGTATGAGGGAGTGTATAATTCAATGAATGAATGTATACCTGAAAGATACATCTGTGTACATGATGTGATACCACTTGCATGAAATCATCCTCATGAATACAGTTTCATTTTTGCATTTGCTTCTAATGATAACTTGTGTTCAATCTCTCATACACTCTTCTCATACACTGTCCACTTGACAAGGGGAAGAGGGGATGTGGGAGGGAGATTAGGTCCAAACAGCAAAACATTATGAGGCATGTGTATGGATTATATCAATCGACAAGTGATTTTCTGTTTTGAAAATTACACTCGTGTACGTGATAAACAAAAAAATTCATGATATTGGTCCTCAGTGTACACTGCTGTTTTCTCACATCAAGTTTCGTATACTTCTCCGATTTATTCCCTCTTTGTTGACAATTGTATTGATGGGTTCTAATAAAATTCTGTTCACTCTTATACACTCCCCGCATAAACTTTCCAATCAACAGGGAGGGGGGGTTGGCAAGGGAGGGGGAAGGGTCCAAAAGACAGAAATGTTTTAGGCATGTGTATCACTCAGGAAGTTATGTCAGTTTGAAATAATACACGTCCGCATTTCTTCCGATAACTTATCATTCCCAATACAGCTTTTCTCTGTGTAATGTAGTTTGTTATCACATGAAACATTCATACCTTTCATTGAACACCCTCTCATGCACCCCCCTAGTACACTTCAACCTATAAGGCGGACATGGAGAAGTTGAGGAGATTCCAAATGAAAAAAGGACATCAGGTGAGTACATGTGGTAGAGTATCATGTAATTAGTGAAACATAGCTGAGAAAGACATTCGAGTACATGACGTGATACTATTTCTATGAGTTTTATCCTCTCTGTACACAAGTGGAATTCTGCATGTCTATTTCATACTAACTTCACTCTCTCATACTATCCCCTCATAAGGGGGGGGGGTGGGGGGGGGAGCCAAAGCCTTATGAGGCATGTGTTTGAAGGAGTGTATCACTCAACAAGTGCTATCCTGTTCAAACAGTACACTTGTGTCTTTGATAATCCACCATTTCCATGAGATTTATCCTCAGTGATTACTCTTTCTTTCATATGAGTTTCATAAATACATTTTTGTATACTCTCATAAACCCTCATCATACATTCACATACTGTACCAAGTTTTTGTAAACAAAATAGCCATCCACCCACCATTGAGAAAAAGAAACCCCATCCATCCACATTTCATCACTACCACTTGACCAGTAACAAGGACAAAGAAGAAGACATGTCGAGGCCCTATGTGATGCGTCACCTGATCCGCAAGTATCACAAACCCCATAACGGAGGGATTGGTGATACTCACTGGGGAGGTTTGTGCAGGGTTTATAGGGATTTCAAGACTCCCCATTTGTTTAAATGAACCTGCCAAGCCTTTCTACCTCCAGACCTGGCAGGTGCATGCAAAGAAATCAAAACCCAATCTCCTTGTGTTTATTGGGAGATGGGTTTCTTTCAGGTTTAATGCTTCAAAAAAATGGTTTCACTTCAAAACCGATGTGTTTTTCTTTTTCCCTCAGGTGGCGGCCAGAATTTCAAACTCCTCCTCGCAATAGAGGGACTCTGTAAGATCAAAGATCAGCAAAATAAATCACTGATCGTCAACCTCACCAGCCCTTGATCAAACAACCATCAATTGATGGCTGGCAAGTCAGTGAATTTTGTCGCTGACTATCCATCGGTTGGATGGCTATGACCTTTTTCTTGTTGCTCGTGCGGGGACGCATGTCGCGACAAGCATGAAGACTGGTTGGGCTAATGGTTTATTTCTTCACTGGTGCTGGATGGATGAGAGTCACACTTTGAAGTTGATGGGTATCTGATCTAATTTGCATTCGAATATTGCTTTCTCATTCTGTGTCCCAAACGAGAAGTATTGTACCTCAGCTTGTGAAACCGCACAATTTGTTTTTATTCTGAAACTCAAAGTTCTTACTAAGCAAACTTCAGTTTTTCTTTTATGCAATGGCACAAAGTCATTGCGTGTGGAGCACGTGTGGAGATTTCACATGGTCTCTTTTATTCTTCTCTTTTGCTCTCTTGCTTGCGATCTCCCCTAGTCCTTGCTCGCCTTCATTGGTGAGGAAGGGTGCGTGAGTAGGAGGGCACGAGGCCATTGGCCTTGCCCTCGACGCCCTCATTGCCCTCACGGCTCTCGGCCACCAATCAGGAAACCATGTCAACTTTTGGCTGGTGGGTGGCCGGCAGGTAGCCATCCAGACAACTGACCAACTCCCGGCCATCCAGCCATCCGGTTGCCAGCTGGCTGGCAGCTAGCAAATTGCTGGCCGGCAACCAGCCCTCGTAGTGGCCAGGGGTGGCCGCCAGCAAGCTCCTTGATTTTGTGAGGGGAGAGGGGCAAACCAGCCCCGCTACATTCCTCCCCACTGAACATGAACAGTATTCTTTTATGAACAAAAAGGAGTGTGTGATAGTGAATCATAACTAATGTGAAAGAACTTTAACAAACTTTCATCACCCACTACGACATGAACACTTAAATCAACGTCTTAACCTAAGATGCATCGTACGAGTAAAAACGCCCATCAACTTCCCCTTTTCAAGACAGAGCGTCTGTGTAGAAACCATGTTGAACATCCCCAGGGTCCAATGGTGTCCGTCCATGAACACTAGCTGGTAGGGAGTATGTTCACACTGTACGCGTTCAGGTGGTGCCGCCTACCACATGCCTATCCATGCGAGCTGCCAACTTGCTCTAGCACTCATTGACCACTCCAGTGAGAAGAAGAGATTCAGGCTCCCATGACTTGTGGTTAGGTTCAAAACCGACCCAATGAACGAGATATCCCCTAGCAACCTAAGACCAGAGTGTACGTCCTCAGTGCTGGAGTAGGAAAAGAACCTTTTTGTGCCTGTTTGCAACGAGAATTGCTGATGGTGGTTAACTTTTAATTTTGCATGAAGCCAGCATGCTCACATGAAGTCATGTATTGTCCTACTCAACAAGAAAAACAAGTGGTATGCCACTGGCCTGATGTGTGTAGTGATGGGAAATGCCCTGATCCACTGTAGTAGAAATTTGTACACATGCGCAATCATCCATGCCCGAAACTAATTCCTCCCAGTCATCACTGGTAGAATTCACCAACATGCACAACATCTTTTTGGGATTACAATTTGTGCACTCAGTTTGCCCATCAATTCTGAGGGTGGGATATAGTCAAAAGACCATACTCTCTTCTCAAGTAAGTCGTCATGTTTTTCCAAAGATTGTACACAGTGGAGGGCCGTGGTACTTCACAACACCCTCGACATTCACTATCATGGTTGTGGGAATGAAATGTACCATATCTTTCAGAAGATCGACAATACACATAAGTGCATCATGTCTGCAGGTCATGTCCAAGATACCAGTATTGAAGTGCATGCTATGGTTTTCCAAAAATCCCCTGGAATGGGGGGTTGTTGGATGATTCCAACATGCTTTTTATTAGCCTTCTTCTAAAGACATAGGTTGCATATCATGCAATACTTACATACATCAATTCACTCCATCCTTACCACAAATACTAGTCCGAGAGTGCTTGCCTCATCTTTCACGGTCCCACATGCCCTGCCACTGGCAGATTGTGGAACTGAGAGATGATCTTTGCTTTACGTGCCAGTAGACTCCTGTGACTTCCACCAATCCATAAATTATGAGTTTATGATATTTTTATGGCCAATAATCCACACGGTATCCTATTTGGATCCTGTTCACAAAGCCGTTGCAGTAGATTATGTCTTGAGGTAGTTGCAGCAAAGGTATGGGATGAACCACTGCCTTTTTTGCCTCAGATTCAATGGTCAGAAACACCCATTCCTTCAGTGGTTTCTTCCATCCCTTCAATATGTCCGTGTTGTGGACCGGCTACATTGATGCGCCTTAGCCAGTACTCTCATGCAGACAACAGTTGGCATAGCTACTTGCTCCAATGCGTCTGTTATCTTGACAGGTTTTTCTATGTTTGAATATGCCAACGGGTTGTGGATGGTCATGAATGTCATACCTCCATCTGCACCCTCAAACTAACAATATCATTTTGAATTTGTGTACCACAGCAAGTAGTTTTTGGTCAACAATCATGCATCGAGTTTCAACAGGAGTAATGTTTTGGGTCTCAAACACGGCTTTGTGCCCGTTCTACATAATGATCACTGTAAGAACTACCACTGCCATATCTCATTACACCTCCCAAAGTTGCAATAGATCTGGAAGAGTTAAGGAAGATGTTGGAGACAGAAGTTCGTTCAATTTGAGAAGCCCATACTCGTAATCAGGTGTCGATTCCCAGGACGTGCCTTTCAAACTAAGCCTGGTTAGTGGTGCCACTTGCTGAAATGTTTCCCTTCCGCATGCCCAAGTGCGGCGCCGGGAGGCGCCGATGAGCCGCCAGAGAAGAGGAAAGTCCTCGCAGGTTGATCTGGCGGCTCAAGCATTGCTCGGATCCTAAAATGGATGATTGCCCTGAAATCGGATGACTCGTTGAATCCGGTAGAAGTGGTTTCACCAGAATCGGACAAGAATCGAGGGAGATATGGGCTTCCAACGTTGGGGTGTGTGCGGCGGCTCTGGGAGCTGGCTACGACTTGACTTCCGGTGAATAATCGACCGGACAGAGTAACAAAAGTTCCATCTAGAGATTTTTCTCTGGAAGGTCTGCCGTGGCGTCCGGTGGATAATCCACCGGATCCTGTAGTGCAGGTTGTTACTGAGGGACTTAGCCAAAATCCTGGATCGGCGTCCGAAACTCAGTAACACATTTTGTTACTCGGGGACTTGGTCAAAATTCTGACTACAGATCCACGGACAGGTTTCAAACCTTGTCACACCTCATCACCAAACTCAACCCAAAAGAGGACGAGGTACGTCAAAATAGTACAAGGGACCTCTATACCACATGCAACGGGATTTGTGCCTTGGGAAAGGTGCTTCGCACGTGAAGGAAGGCGCCACGGCGTGTTCGCACCATGAAGGCGTTAGGCGTCTCTGTGGTGGGTGGGACCTGTGCTTCGGCGTAACTTGGGCTACGCTTGGCCAAATCGTGCGTGGTTTGATACGCTGGAGAGCTCATGACTAGCCGAATAAATGTTTTGATCATATCCATGTATAAAAACTAGCGCAAAACACCGTTATTACCTTCGCAAACAGACTGTCTCTAAATTGCTGCTCACATAGTGTGAGGCGACCCGAAAGCTCACGCTCAGTCTCAGATTCGCCCAAAACAGAAGACCTGAACCACTAGAGTTGGATCACACCAATGTCTAGACCGTGCCACGCGGATTTCCTCACAAAGGGTTATGGGCCCACTGGTCTGATCGTCTCCAACGCTCACGTCTTCCACAACGCACGGGATCGTCATCTTGGACGTCGCCGTGAAGTTCCGAGAACCTGTTGGAGTAGAAGCTGCACCAATGGCGCAGAAGGAGACGCAACCCATCCAAAAGTATGCGGGTGGCCCAGGCTTTGGGCTATGGAGGTCGCAGTTTGAGCTGTACGTCTTGCATAAGGGACTGCTGACCGTCATGTTGGGAAAGGAGGTACTCGTAGAGGCGACTGCTACGGACGTAGAGAAGCAGGCCTTCGAAAAGAAGAACACAAAGGTGCTCATGCTCCTGGTGTCTGGGTCAGCCGAGTTGCAGTGGGGCTACTTCCAAGGCTGCAAGCTGGCAGCCAAAACATGGCAAACATTCTACGCTGTCCACCAATCCAAGTCGCTCGCAAATAGAATCCTCGCGATGAAGCGACTCCTCATGGTGATAATCAAGGAGGGAGATGATGTTATCTCCGCCATGTAGCAGATCAAGTCACTCGCCTCACAATGCAATGACGTGGGGTGGCAGATTGACATGCAGCTACAGGCAATGGCCCTCCTCATAGCCCTACCTGACAGTTTTGGTCCAGTCTTCACCATCCTTGGAGGATGGTCGGAGGACAAGCTCACCTACGGCGTAGTCCCATAGTACATCCCCAACGAGGCACAGCACAAGAGTTGCAAGGGAGTCCTCGTCTTCCTCGTCAGCCCTCGTCACTAAAATGTTTGGTGGCAAAAGCGGGGGCAGAGGAAGCGGCAGAAAGGGAAGTGGCAAGAAGGGCGCCAAGAAAGGTGTGTCTCGCAACTGCGGCAACAAGGGCCTTTGGGCCCGTGAGTGTCCAGAGTAGGTGAAGGCCAACGGCAAAAACACCAAAGGCAAGGCGCTCCTCAACGCCAACAAGAACAACTTCCTGAAGAAGGCCAATAGGCGGTGTCTGGATTCCGAGGCCAAGGAGCACACCCAGGTTGAGAAGGTGGGGTTCGTCACCTATGAGAATTCCTCCAAGTCAATGGTGGTCGCAAACGACAAAGTCGAGCCGGCCGCCGGCCAAGGCGACGTGGAGGTGGAATTCATGGTGAACGGTATGAAGGGGCTGCGCACAATCCGTGATGTACAGCATGTCCCCAGCTTGAATGACATCTTGAGTGTCACCCGTTTGACGGAAAAGGGGTATGAGGTGCTCTTCTAGAGGAAACGTGCAGTGGTCCGCAACGACGGCGGCGGCAAGGTTGTGATGGAGGCAAGACCGAGGGCGGTCTCTACATCGTGGAGACCACGGTGATCCTCGTGGTATTGGATGCAGTAGACTCGTAGGAGCACTTCGTCAACGTGTCCAAGGGAGGAAGCGCTGATCTGGTTCTTTGGCACCGACGGTTGGGGCCTTCGGCGCCCGCAACCGTTAAGGAGATGGCAAAGCGCGACATGGTGTGCGGCCTCATCATCGACGAGGCAGCAGATGCAACAGGGCACAAAAGGTGCGAGCCTTGCATTTTGGGCAAGACGAGGCGCAAGCCGTTTCACAAGAATTCTAATTGCATGAAGGACGTTCTCGAGGTCGTGCACAGCAATGTGTGCAGACCATTCAAAACGCCGTCAAACAGCGGCCTGAGATACTTCGTCACCTTCATCCATGACTACAACAAGAATCTCTTTGTGTACTTCATGAAGCGGAAAGGCAAGGTCCTGGACTGGCTGAAGGAGTATGTCGTAGCGCTGGAGAGGCAGACTGGCCGGAAGGTTAGAGCGCTACGCAGTGATAATGGCGGAGAGTACGTGGGCTACAGCGGGTGGATGAAGCAGTAGGACATCAAGTGGGAACCCACTACGTCGTACTCGCCATAGTCCAATGGAGTGGCAGAGCGGGCACACCAGACGTTGCTCAACATGGTGCGGACCCTGCTTGTGGATGCGGGGTTGCGGCGAGGGTTCTTGGCGGAGGCTCTGTGTACAGCAAGCTACACCATCAACCGAACCCCAACAGCGGTGCTGAACGGTAAGGGTGGCTGGAAGACGCTGCAGGAGGTTTGGAGCGGGGGCAAGTCCAATGTGGTGTACCTGAAGGTGTTCGGGTGCAAGGAGCACGCGATGGTGCAGGCGTCCCAGCGACGGGACACCAAGTTAAAACCACAAGAGAAGCAATGCTTGTTCATTGGCCACAAGAGCATGCAAAAGGCATATTGGAACTAAGACCCGTGCATGCAAGAGATCATCCGCAGCCGTGATGTCGAGTTCAAGATACGAGAAAACATGACCCTTTCTTTTTCTCTTTGGCTGTCTGGGAATTGTCCTTAAGGAAGCTGGTTTTTCAAGAAATAGCGTTGAAAACAACAAGAAAGCCGATGAGAGAAAAAGAAGAATGTTATCACGAGGTTGCGAGATGCTACAGCCATGGACGTCTGTAACGCAAGTGCTCGAACTTAGCGTCAAAAAAGGCTTAGGCGAGCTCGGAAAAGTTCATGTTGAAAATCTGAATGGCCGTCCTCCTGGTCGGAGTGGTCTTCTCCTTGCCCAAGTCGTCATGGTTCGCCACGACTTTTGAAGCTACGTTGTTGTTTCTTTATCAAGTTATGATTTGTTCGTTATTCATAATCATTCATGCGTTCCTTTAGAAAGAACGGTGGAAACTTCGTGACCGTAATCTTTGTCAAAATGCTTGATTGGATTCGATTTTTATTGTTTGCTTTACGCGTTTGCGTTGAGCTTGACGCAACCTCATGGTGTTGGTCGCGGAATAGTATCCATAGACTATTGCAATCAGGTAATGACTGTGACAGTCTGTTTTGACTGTAAAGTTTAGGTTCTGTTCCAAAAGTATGTTGTGTTACATTCCTCCCCCTTTGGTTACGAATCATCCTCGATTCGGTCTTATCTTTGTGAAGAGGTAGTTTGCACACGACCATCTATCATTGATGATGAAAGCGTCAGTCCATGGAGAGGATAACATCATGATTTGGCACATATCAAAATTCAGAGATTGTTCAGCTTTCAAAGAAGAAAACAATGGCCACGCTTCCTCCCCTTTTGCATGAAGCGACCCCGCGACAGGTGACCAGGCGTCCCCGTGACATGCTATTGGGAGTAAGCCAAAGATCAGCCTGAGGGCCAGTGCCATTATCCTCTCAAGGGGACTCGTGCCGGGGTGGTACCCTCAAGGGCAAGCTTGTCGTGACGGGCAGCCAGTTCCTCCCAGTACTCCGCAATTGCCGCAGTTGGCACTTGCCCCTCTGGCTCTCAAGTATTTTTGTCAGGTCCACAACCAGGCCTGTGGATGAGGTACTCCTTAACCACTCGTGCATTCAAATGATGCTCCCGGTATTGGAGGATGCGGTGCACCTCACCAAGGCGAGGACAACAAGAGGGGGTGCCTGAACAGACCCCTCTGTTGTGTAGGGTGCAAGGAGACTCACGTGAAAGGTATCATGGATGTGCATTACAGGTGGGAGAGCCAACCAATAGGCTACACTTCTAGCCTTCTACACTTCTAACTTCTATGTAAAAGTGAAGGGTACCAGCCATTTTGGCAACATCTTTCGTGCACCCGACGTTTACAGTCGTAGATTTCATGTGCTTAAAATCACACGATCTCCGATGGAGAACATCAACTCACGACATCTCTGGTCAGCATAGGCCTTTTGGCGCTATAGAGTCGCATACAAATGGGCCTTGGCATCCCGCCAGAAGGCATCCATGCGCTCGTTAAAGGCCTGGACGGAGGGAAGCTGATCACTGCCGCCCCCACACTTCACCATTGAAGCGGGTACCACCGGATGTCGACCGTGGTTGAGGAAGAATGGGACAAAACCAGTCGATTTGTTGACTGCAGTGTTCACGGCAAACGCGATTGGGGCCAAATAGTCGTCCCAGTCCTCCATTGTTGGGTCGATGTACATGCGGAGCATCAGCTCAAGTGTGCCGTTCATGCGCTATGTGTACCCATCCATTTGGGGACTAAATGCTGAGGACATGCTCTGTTGCATTCCAAACAGTTCCTGTATTGCAAGCCAAAACCGGCTGGCAAAGCGTGGATCACGGTCGGAGATGATGCGGATGGGTACGCCGACTTGATGATGGCGTCATAGAAAAGCCGCACAGTCTCTTCCGCTGTGACGTGAGTTGTTTTGGGCATGAAGTGGGCCATTCCTGTTGCCCTGTCCACAATGACTAAGATGGCATCGTGGCCTTTCTTGGTCTCCGGGAGTCCCATGATGAAGTCCATGGCCACCGACTCCCATGGGTTATCAGGAAGCTACGGAGGCTGGAGGAGCCCTGCAGGTGCCTTTATCGAAGTCTTGTTGTGAAGGCATAGTTCACACATCATGCAGTACTTCCTAATTTCACTGCTCCACCCTGTCCACAAGTAGTGCTGAGCCAGAGCATGGCTTGTCTTTTTCAATTCAATGTGACCTGAGGAAGGAGGATTATGAAACTCGAACATGATTTGTTGCCTTAAGTTGTTGACATCGGGTACCACCACCTGCTTTTCATGCCAGTATAGCTCTGCAGCCTCCACGAGGCCATGGCGTTCAATGTTCTTCAGCTCAGCGAACCAGGAAACCATAATGTAGCCCATCCGAATGCGATTCTTGAAAGGGTTCAGACTGACCAATGGTTGTGGGAGTGGATGGAGTGGGTTTGTGTGTAATGTTGTCTCCACCGCAATGGCAGCAAAGTGGTGGTTTGTGATCTCATGATTACTCAGCATGAGGCTCATGTGTGTTTGGTTTTGACTCAATGGGTATGCCATGTTAGCCCGCCCTGGTTTGTACTACCAGGTGAATGTGAAGCGACTCAAGTATTCGCTCCACCGCACCTGTCGCCCTGAAAGGTTCGGTTGCATCTGGAAATATGTGAGAGGGTTGTGGTCTGTAACCACCGTGATTTGTCCCTTGGCATCTTCGAGATAACGAAGCCATAACTTGAATGCATGCACGAATGCCAGTAGTTCCTGATCCCCAGTGGTGTACCTGGTCCCTGCATCTAAGACTTGCGGTTTCCGTAGGCAACAGGGTGGCCGTCTTGCATGAGCACGGCTCCCAACCCTATAACCGATGCATCACATCGTACCTCCCACGGCTTCTTTGGATCCAAGAGTGCAAGTGCCGGTGCCAAGATGAGCATCACCTTCACAGCCTCAAAAGCCTTAGTGCATTTTGCTGACCAAACCCATGTGCTTGCCTTCAGCGCCAGGGCAGTGAGAGGGCTCACCAACGTGGAGTAGCCTCTCATAAACCGCTAGAAGCATCTTGCAAGTCCAAGGAAGGAGCGGAGCTGACCGACGTTCTTAGGTTGAGGCCATTATTTCACAACCTACACCTTGCGAGGGTCCACCTGGATCCCCTCGCCACTAATGACATGGCCAAGTTACTTTGACTCTGGCTGCGCAAACTTGCATTTACTTCTCTTGCCAAAAAAGCGGTTCTTGCGAAGAATCTTGAACACCATTCTGAGGTGCGGCTCGTGTTCTTTGTGGTTCTTAGAGAAGATGAGGATGTCGTCAAGATACACCAGGACCGACTTACCGAGGTGTTCCCAGAAGATGTTGTTCATCATTGCTTGGAATGTTGCAGGTGCATTTGTCAGTCCAAAGCAGAGGACCTGTAATTGATAGTGTCCGAGATGAGTTCTAAAGAAACGTTTTGGGTACGTCCTCCTCCTTGATCCAGATTTTATGGTAGCCTTGCGATAGATCCAAAGACGTGAAGACTTTCATCGCGAGAAGCTGGTCAAATAGGTCCTCGATGCGTGGGAACGGGTACCGGTTTCTGACAGTGAGTTTGTTCAATGCCCCATAGTCCACGCACATCATGAGGCCTCCATCTTTTTTGTTCACAAACAGGATCGGTGCTCCAAAGGGCGAAGAGCTTGGCTCAATCCAGCCCTTCCGGAGGTACTCCTTGATTTGGGCTTCTGCTTTTTGTCGTTTTTCTGGGCTCAAGCGATACATAGACCGAAAGGAAGGCAGCCCCGGGCTCCAACAGAATGGCATGTGCGACCATTCGTTGAGGTGGTAGACCCTCCGGTGGTGCCTTGAAAAACATCCAAGAATTCTGAGAGTATGTTTGTCACCCCTCCGTCTCATCGTTCATGTTCTTCAGGGTTACAAGAAAACAGCGGCATCCTTGTCGAAGTCGCATTTTCACTTGAAGCACCAAGAGGCTTGATTGAGCCTTTGTTTAAGGTCATTGAATTTGCGGGATTGGAGGTAGGGTACACTTTTTGCACTTTCCTTGCAACTAAAGAACGTCGTACCTACGTTTTGCACAGAAGGAATAGGAGGGCCACTTTGGCAGATAATACCTCTAACGTCCACGAAATGTACAAAATACTTCTGAGGGCCACTGTTTAAAACAAATACTTCGGACATCCACCGTGCCAAAAATGGTGTGAGGGACGATTGAAACAGGACCCCAAGGTAGCCTCGCGCAGCAAGGACAGCGTGGCAGTCCACAATGCCACTATACCACACATTTCCGAGATTCCACCCTGACTTGGCGTCTTTGTCATTGTGGGCTAGCATTGGTCCAGTGCATACGCAACACTCCTGAGCGTCAAATGATGTTGCGCCGCTGATGCGCCTATCATGAGCACCAACAATCCCATGCAATTTACATTACCAAGCAAAGTTCATTTCGTAGACCGTGGAAATCATTGTTGAACCGAAAGTTAGTACGTCAAATAAGGGACAGAGGTTAATCCTACAATCTATTCGCCACTGTCAACCATGAGTCATGCACACGGTAACCCACAATTATGTTTGCGATGGATTCACCTTACAAACTGGGACAAAGTAACGGGTCGTAGTGTCGTTTGATGTACTGAACAACACATAACGTCAAACTTTGCATGATTTGTCTTTGTTCAAGCAGCGTCACCGTGTCATTTGGGTTGACAAGGCCACCTTGGCTCTGACGACATGTCATCCGAGAGACGCATCAACGGTGGAGAAGGTCGAGGATGGAGGACTAGATACTACATAGACCCCTTCGCAGAGAGGCACGTACTAGGAGCGTTCATAAACGCCATCCGCCAAATGCCACATGGTCTGCGACACCTGAAGACATGGCACAGGCGCTGGACTGGCCATTGCCCAGTCTGAGACCATTGGACTGCCTTGACGTATGGGAGCTATGGATCTCAGCCAAGGCTAACTGTCCACGTGAATGTAACCACTCCTAGATCACGTACAAATACGGAACTGGCAATGGTCACTAGCCATTGCCATTCACACTTTTCTACACCGTACAAGACATGGTTCGATCGGTCTATGGACATGACAACGCCGATCTCATTGACGTTATTGACGCGCGTACCAACATACACACCTACACATGGTCAACTGTTTCGAGGATGCACCGTTGGAATGAAGTTGGCGCTTGGGGCGGCAAACCTTTCAGGACCAGCAGGCCACGTCTCACTCCTCAGCAAGTACAAGAGGCATGGGCTACGATCAAGGCTCGCTGGGACACACTCGTTGCAACGGAGGTCCAACCCAGTTGGGTGGATGACCCATGCGAACCAGACACCATGTGCTGGATACTAGGTGTTTGCATGCCAACTCCGCATCCACCAAACACCCCTGGGTAGTGGATGCCTTGGGCTTGATACCCTTGGTGGATATGTTGGTTATGTTTTCAGTAGTTCTTCATCAACCTACCCAATTTTGTCTTCTTCACATGTTGCACAGTGATTGTATCGAGTGTATAGCTTTGTCAGTAATTTCCAACATGTCTGGTTGTTTATTCATAGCTGATAGATAGTGGACATGTGGTACATGTTTCTACGGTTTCATGAATTATTTGACCACTTTTTACGTGTCTTCGGGGCAGGGAGTGGTCATGCTTAATATGTACGCACGATATCATTGTTCCTGTGTCCACTAATCTCCTAAGTTGGGGGAGAATACTTCACATGGTGGGCATGTCGTACATTTCTGTACGGTTACATAAACGTTTTGACCATTGCGTGTGTCTCTTGGTGGTCCTTGGTATGTCTCCAGAAAGGTCGTTGTCTTGTACATAGCCGCCTCTACACTCTCCATCCATGTGTAACTTGTATTAGTGTACTCTGCATAGTGCATTCACTCTTCAACATGAACCTACTTCAAACGACAATGGACGGTGTGGTGCAAGGGACAGATAGAGGTAGAAAACAAAGGAATGTATTATTCACTGTGAACAAAACCTACTCCAAACTCGGGTGGATACTGTATTGTCTGATAGTGGCTGAAGAACAAAAGGAAGTAGTGTACTGTAAATCACCAAGGTTTTTTCGCATGTAATTTGTGACCAAGTGCAGAAATCACAAGACGTAATGGAGAAAAGGAATGAATCTGGAAAACACTTTGACAACATCAAGCCTAGTAGAACAGAGGTGCTAAATCATATGTGTGGATCCACATCTGAACGTACACGGGTAAGCCGTGCACATAACAAATGACTTCACAAGCAAGGCACTCTGCACCTTCACTGAAGTCTAGACATGCATCATGGAAGACTTCCCCAAAGGGGGACGCACACATAACTGTGCATGGGTTGGCCACTTGGTATCTGGCCTCCTCCACCTATGTCTGCCCTAGGCTGAGAAAAGCCATCCTGGAACACATGCCGTCTGCATTCTTCACTGCACATCCCGTGCCGTGGGCCACATGTGATCTGACCCTGTGCCAGAGCACTTTGAGCCTTGGTTGCCGCTTCACCACCGTCTTCAGCAGGACATGAATCTGCCTCACCTGCAAAGAACACCAACAGTGAACAAATCAAAGCTGAGGTTGCTGAAGTGCATTGATATTCACCATGGGCCATGAATGCATGTCACTCATTTCAGCATTACCTATGTTCACACATAACGGGCTCTGCACTTCCGTTTGCGTTGTATTGGTTCGTCATCCTCGGAAGCATCAAAGTGGGAGGAGCCATCCGTTGACTCCCACTCTTCAATCTCAGTTGTGTCGTAGTATGAGGCACTGTCCTCATCTGACCAGTCTCATGAAGACGGACCGTTGTCCGTTGTGTTCGTTGCTGCGTCCGCTGGGCTCTCAGGGTTCTCAACCTGGGATGAGAATGCGGGGTCCGCGGCTTCACTTGCTCCTTCACTTTCACCTGCATCATCTTCTGCTGTGATTCCTGTTGTTGCTGAAGCACCACGCACCTCACCAATTTCATCTGCCGTGGCCGCTATTGCAGCTGCATCTACCTCACCACCTACAGCTGCACTTTCACTTGCTGTGGCTGCTATTGCAGCAACTGCAGCCTCATCCGCTGCATCTCCACCACTCTCGTCAGCACCAGTGGTGGCTACTGCTGCTGTTGCAGCTGCCACTCCATCGCCAGCACGTTGTCGTCCACCATCTCTGCGCACTCCGCGTCCCAAGGCATGCTGTCTGGTACAAGCTACTGCTATGTTAGTTGGCGAGAGAGCAGGTGGGTTGGTGCATTTCCGTGGGCCGTGTCAACACAGCCCGCAATGGCAGCAGATGCGGTCCCTCTTGTGACGCTCGTACCGTTCCTTGTGCTTGGACTTCAGCCTCCTTGCACCCCGCTTCTTCCCCGGCGGGCCCCATCCATTGTCTGTGCACTACACCTCCCGAAGGTTGACCCCGGGCATGGGGTGACAGTAGGTCCTCTTCCACGCCATTTTCGTCAAGTGGATGTCGACGTACATCTTGGGGTTGACACCAGCACCAAGCAGCACACTCACGGCATGCTAGCACGGGAATCCGTACTTGGCCCACTGGCCGCAGCTATACTTCTAGGCGTTTTAGTCCACCTCACGCCCGGAGAGGCTCTTGGGCCCTGAGACCATCCCAGACAGCGGACCAGCGGGGATGATGTCATAGTCCTTCACCTTCTCCATATAGTTCTTCACTTTTGCATCCGCAAAAGGGGCCAGGGTCGTCTCACAGTCGTGGGTCAGCTTCCGCCACTTTGCAAACGACTTCTGCACCCACACGTACAACTGGGCAAAGCAGTGAAAGGGGTAGAGGTGGCGCAGGTTCATGATACGTGCGTTCAATAACTCTGCCGCACTGCTGGTTGTGTGACCGCGTGGTGCCATGGGGATGTAGACATGGCTCCACGTGGCGAGCGAAATGCCCGGTTTAGCTCCTCCGCCAAAAAGGTACTGCAAACCCTGCGCGGATGCCTTTGCCAACTCCTCCTGTGTGCGCTTGATCTCCCTTATGGTGAAGGAATGCGCAAGTGTCCAGAACAGGTCCGCACCGACACAACCCGCTTTGGACTTCACGTTCTCGCGGACGTGCTACGCACGGTACGTGTGCATGGCACCGGGCATTTCTCTGGCCACAGCTGCAAGTAGCCCGACATCACGGTCGGAGATGACGACTGTGCCACGGTCGCAGGCCGTGGGATACGCTTGCGACAGCTGCTGTACGAACCAAGTCCAGTTGTCCTTGTGCTCCTGTTCGCACAGCGTCCACGCCATGGGCACCAGGGATCCCAGTATTGAGCAATGAGAAGAACCTACTTAAGCCCATTTTTCAGGAACGTCACGTCCATGGTGATGATGCGCCGCACATGGCTACACCCTTCATGACATGCCACGGGTGC
Organism: Penium margaritaceum; assembly: GCA_023375785.1. Classification (NCBI taxonomy): domain Eukaryota; kingdom Viridiplantae; phylum Streptophyta; class Zygnematophyceae; order Desmidiales; family Peniaceae; genus Penium; species Penium margaritaceum. Next base: position 45,960 of record SZWC01016890.1, read on the forward strand.
CATGAAGGCTCGGCAAAACAGCTTCTTCTTGTCCTGCTCTGTGTATACGAATGTCCGGGGGTCCACCCGCTTCAGCTGCACGACATACATGCCATGGGGACGGTCGTTCAACAGCCATGTTTGTAAAAGGCGCGTTGACGGATGGGGAAGCAAAATTCTTAGCATAACCTCCGCAATGTAAGCTGGGAAGAGGGACCATGACAGCATCTTCTCGCCCATTAGCTTCTCCTGGGCCACCGTCTTTGCACAGTGCATCAACAAGTAGTTCACTTTCTCCCCTGTGTGTGCCTCAATAATTTGCTGTAGCGCCTTTGTGCCGGTCGAAGGCTTCTTCATGATGGCCTGCTCAATGTGTCGCAGCACCCATGCAGCCCGGCGCACATGGTCGCCCTTCTTCGTGATGGGGGAGCACTTGTGGCCATCCACAAACTCGATTATGTCAACGTTCCCGTGCTTGCGCTGAAAGCGCGCCTTTTGTAGCCATGAGCAGCCTGCAGTCTTCCACAGTCTGCAGCGGACTATGAGGCGATTTGGCTCACTTCGGACCCAGGACACCGGCATCCCCCGGTCGACTGCGTAGTCTTGGACGGCTTCGCGACAGGAATCCATGTTGCGAAAGGGCCACCCACATGGAAAATCCGTGCATCTTCCTTTGTGTCTGCGTGCACGTGCAGATGCAACTTCGACATCTCCACCATTCTTCTCCGGCAAGGGGGGGGCGTCTCCTCGTCAAACGGCCCTGCACAAAGGACATGGACGGAAATATTTCAGATACGTGTATGGAAAATAGCCAAAAGAGATACTAGTGTCAGTTGGCAAGCGGAAAGCGTACTTTGACATAGCAGGAGGTCCAACCCTGTCGGAGACGATGCCATGTCTACAAACAAAGTGGGTTCAACCCACCCGCACGGTAACCATGAAACGGTCCGACACGTTGACTGCCTCCAAGACGCATCGTGCGGTCTTCAACACGGTCTGGGGAGCCCGGAGTCATGCACTCCACGACATTGACGTGACAGTTCCATTTGTGTTCCTCCCACTCAGTCCAAAGGAAGGTGGACTCAGGGTGGTAGCGGGAGACGAGGACCTCGGGAGGATTGTTGTCCTAATCGTCCGGGTAGTCACCAGCGGTGGCGTAAAAAGTGGCGGCCATGTTGGCCAAAAGTGGGTGCAACAATGTATGTCATGGGTTGTAACATGCATCCTACCCACCTTCTGCACTTGGAAAACCCACCCGTTGTTAGCGCGAGGAGGAGGGATATCCCGGAGACCCGTTGGGATGAATCGGCGACATTGCAAGTACATGTCGAGTACACATGAACAATGGCTCAACGGTGACAACCCCTGCGAACAAGGAGAGAGAACGTCCACATCACATGGCAATTAGCTGACTCACCATGATAAGAACTGTCGCAAACCATACATGCAGTGTGCAGAATTGCGGAGTGGTGACAAAAACTATTAATCCTATCATGAACCTAGGTCATAACCACCAACAAGGGGTGGCATGTCAGGATCGAGCGAACGACGGTGAAAGCATGTCGTCTGTCCTCGAAAAATCCGCCATTTGGCACCGTTGGCAAGTGGACGACAACAGGCAACATCTAGCTGGCAACATATCGCGTCATCGATATATGCTACGATTAGATTCTGTTCACTTCTTGTCGAGGTCGATGGAAACGTCCGCAACATGCAACATCATGGCACATTCAGCGTCGCCGCTGCATTATCGGCAAGAAAACAATGTGACGTCTGGGTTTGCATGTGACACATGTGATGCTTTCTGTCATCGTTCTAAAGTTGAAGCCCCTTGATGAAAACATGAAAGAAAGTAGGGAAGAAGGGTTCATTTTCACACATGTTTCTTCTGTCAAAACTTGTGCTTCGGTTGAAGTCACAGGAAAGACAATTGAGTCAGGAATAAACTGGTGAGTTGTAAAAATGGTGACAAATTTGCTGAAGTAAATAAATTAAATTGTCGGATATCCACAGTCATCAAACTTATTCGTATGAAACGGGTGTGGCGTGAATTTGTTTGCGATAGTGTGTGCGGGATGCATGATCTTGAGCTATTTGAGAAAGTGGGTACTGCATGCAACTTCTTTTTAAAGTGAGTGCCGTGTCCATAATGTGTGCTAAATGGCCAAGAGAAAATTCGGAGGCCAAAACAGTGGGTATAGCGGAATTAGGGCGTTGGAGATAGGGTGACCATTCTCCTTCCACTGCTAATCTGCAGTGTTTATGAGTCGAAGCACATAAGCTCCTTGTGGTGCACTAGCCACGGGTCTCCAAGAACAACGTCAAATGGATCCATGAGATCAAGCACGGTGAGGCAGACACTGGTGGTGAAGCCGGGCAGTGTGAGCAGTGCCACACAATCACCAAGGAGTGGCACCTCTCTGTCATCACCGACAACCACAGTACCAGTGCAAGGCGTGTACTTTAATTGCCATGTGCGTAGAAATGCACTGCTCACAAACGAGTCATCCGCCCCAGTATCCACCAAGATACGTGTAGGGGGACTTGCCAGTTTTCCATCGAACTGCATGGTCATGGATGCTTTGGAATTCGGTATGAAAAAGCTCACCAGGGGCCTGCCCTCGCGGTGGTAGATTCAATAAGCATGCGTGATTCTTTGCAACTCAACCGTGTCATTGGACTGTTCACACATGCGATGTCTTTTGGTGAATGAAGCTAGCAGTTTCCATCCTTTGAATGTAGACTTGTTCATTTCTGGACCCACGGGCACGGCCACTATTGTTGACATGAGAGAGTTCTTCTCGTGAGCTTTGTGTGCAGCTTCAATCACATCTGGCCAAATTTCTTTAGTGGCTACAACCAGGCTCATGTAATTTTTAAGGTTTTTTTTGTCACGTACGAGAGTGGCCATGAGCGATCATGGTAGATGGACTCAGGATTCAGGAAAGGCACATAAACACTTGAGAAATGATGTGCCGGTGAAAATTCAAAGTTTTTGGAATCATCATCACAAAACATGAACATCCTGTCCTCATCACTCCCATGATTTGCCGCAACCCCAGATAGCAACCCACGGGTAGCTACTGGGGATCGTGAAAATCCTGCTTAGGACCATGCTAGGGATGGTAGACGCGTCCTCCAGCACTTCCCTCAAAGTCCTGGTCATTGTCACAGGGGCGTCTGTGTCCATGCTAACCACCCTCTGCCCCTTGACGCTGGATGACTGCAAATGCTTCGACTTGACGCTACCCCCGGTGAGGGCGTCCCTGACCGACAGGGATGTTTCTGTTGCCATCACGCTGACCACCCCCATGGAAGCGGTTCTGGCCACCACCGTGGAAGCGCTTTGGCTCTCCGACGTGGCGCGTGCCATGACCGTGCCGTTGGCCCTACTGTTGTCCCTATTACTGCTGCTGGTCACGCTGGGGACAGTCGCACCCAATGTGCCCAGCCTGGTGGCAGCGTTTGCAGATGATAGAAGAGGGGGAGTTGTTTTCTGCACCATGTCGGTGGAACTTCTTGGAGGGCTCAGAAATTGCCTCCGTTGCCCGCTTTGGTACACTACCCATTAGTGCTGATGACGCCTCATGTGCCGGCCTACTTTCCCATGTATCGCAATCCCACAAGCTGGAGTTTTGCTTGTATACCGCGCGCAGGTGTACTGCCAGTGCGTGCGAGGACTTCCACTCTGAAAGAGGTCAATCTTGGCGTGCTCTGTCTGGTGGCGATCGTGGACCTTGTTTGCAGTCTTTAGAAATGCCTCAGCATACTGCTCCACCGACATGCTCCCCTGCACGAGGCTTTTATGCTCCTTCTTTGCCTTCTGCAAGTCAGCGGGCTTGGAGTAGAGCTCATGCATCAATTTGCAATACTCCTCCCAGGTGGGGTCCTAGTGTTGCTGCTTCTACTTGCAGAGCTCCGTCAGCTTCTGAAACGGCTTTGGCTTCAAGGAAAAAAGCCCCTGTGTAGCCCACTCCTCTTCCTCAATTCGAGCAAGGCAAAGGTACCTTCAAGGAATCATTAGGAACGTCTTGATGTCACACGTGCCATCATAGCGGTCGGCTAGCTCAAGAACCACACGGCTGCCCGTCCCTCCTTCCTTATGGGCCTGAGTTGAAGCTGCACGAGCACGTGGTTCAGTTGTGTTCGCTTCCATGCAAGGAGTAGGGTCGATGACTGGAGCCTCACAAGCGTCGTGAACATTTGCACGTTTGCTTTCCGTGCTTTTGTGCTGACGGCTCTCCAACACTTGTCCCAACTCCACCTCGGCTGCATAACGCGCTGTATCGAGTGCCCGTTTAGCACTACACTTTGGTTTTCAGCTTCATTGGCGCGAAGTTCCTCGAGCGCCTGCTCCGCCACCTTTGTGCGGTGGTCGGCGACTAAGATCTTGCGCATCAACTTTCCGTTCTCCTTGTATAGCTTCTCGTTCATGTGCTGTACCATAAACGATAGTTCACGAAGCGTGACACGTACTATGTCACCATCGTATGCAAGCGCACCCATGACAGTCACGGCCAGTGCAAAATCCTCAAGAGGGATGCGGGCGCGGAGGTGGTCGAGTTGTTCGTCGACGTTCAGGCAACTTGCGACGCTGTCAAGTGCATGCTATGTTGCCGTCAAACTCGGTCGCCTTGGAGGTCGGGCTTGCTCCCCTCCCATCAAAACGAGAGCACGACCCTTGTCGTCCACGCGGTCGGATGCACGTTCCACCTGGTTAGCACCTGGTTCAGGTTCCTTTGGCATGGAATTGCCCGCCTCACTGCCCTTGCTAGCTGTGTCATGTGCGTCCAGCTTGTCGTCCACTTCGCGATCCGCTTCAATGACCATGTGATCCGCTGGCTCATCAGGCGATTCATCTCCATGCTCATCTCCTTTGCAACCGTGTCAAGATTATTACCATCAGCGATGTTCCCCTTGGTGGCCTTCCCAAATTGGGTGCGTGCCAAAAAAATGGCTGAAGGCTCCTGGCTCGCCCCTTGTGCCTCCCTTGTTGATGTAGGAAGAGGGTGATGTGGCAGCTCGCTGGTCTAGCAAGCCCTTGTGAGAGAAGTATGGTGCAAAAATAGGTTGGGTTGGTGGATGTGGGATGTGCGCTCATGGAGGTGGTTGAGTTTTGGCACCTCTGGGTGGCGTTCCACCAGCACCACCACAAGGTCACTTGCTGCTCTTCAACCAAGTCAACACACCTCGTGGTGTGTAAGGATTGTCACGACGGATTGGAGACGACGGCAATGTCAGCGGCTCGACCCAGCTCTGATGCCAATGTAACGTGAGTGCTCAAACTTAGCGTTGAAAAGTCTTAAGCGAGCTCGAAAACGTTCATGTTGAAAAACTGAATGATAGTCCTCCTCGTCGGATTGGTCTTTTCCTTATCCGAGTCATTATGGGTTGCCACGCCTTTCAAAGCTACACTGTTGTTTCTTTATGAAGTTGTTATTTGTTCATTACTCATAATTATTTATGTTTTCCTCGAAAATAACAGTGGAAAATTTCTGACCGTAATTTCTGTTGAGATGATCGATTGGATTTGATTTCCACTGTTTGCTTCAAGCGTTTGCGTCAAGCTTGAAGTGACCTCATAGTGTTGGTCGCAGAACAGTATCCATAGACTGTTGCAATCAAGTAATGATTGCAACAGTCTATTGGCAGTCTGTTTTGACTGTAAAATTTAGGTTCTGTTCCAAAAGCCCGTTGTGTTACGTCTCTTTCAGCGAACTTGTGAACCTTTTCCCACGTAATCCATTGTATAGGTCATTGTATGCAATGGTACCGGTTACTTGCTTCCACGAGACTAACATGATGCACTCTATTCCCAGGGATTATTTATTTCACAACGACCTAGTGATTTGAAATCACCTGACTTGCATGTCGTGCTGGCTTCAGGTAGGTACGAACCGTCGGCAAAGAATTTCATCACATAACCTACTTCCAGACAATGCACGATTGAAGCGACATAAGCCTTAGTTTACCCTGAGATGTTGGGTGATGTGATAAAAAGCCTCCATCTTGCAAAACCAAGATGCTAACATCGCATTGGCGGCTACGATGGTCTGAAATTCCGCGTTTCGCCAAATTTGGAGCTCATCGGCATATCTCGTCCTTCGGTTCCGTATCTTGCCTGGTTTAAATGCACCAAACCTTTCTATGCTTCAGCATTAGTAACCTCGTTCTTTTGTGCTCTGTTTCATTGAGAGAAATTGTTGAACATCACGGTCAAATGAGATTTCCGTGAAATCTTGCCTACTTCGCGCAAAGTGGAACATGAGCTTCGACGGAGTTTTTTGGAAGAACGAAACAAAACCGTGAGATCGTACTTCAGCAATCTATGTATGCATACAAGNCCTCGTTCTTTTGTGCTCTGTTTCATTGAGAGAAATTGTTGAACATCACGGTCAAACGAGATTTCCGTGAAATCTTGCCTACTTCGCGCAAAGTGGAACATGAGCTTCGACGGAGTTTTTTGGAAGAACGAAACAAAACCGTGAGATCGTACTTCAGCAATCTATGTATGCATACAAGCATCTTGCTATTGTTCAAAGCTTTGAAGGCATTCTGGGGGCAACATCACCAAATATTGCACATGCAAGTACAAGGTGCCAAAATTTTGTACAGTTTCGAGTTTCATGACGTAAGGAACATCACAGTAATGTAGCGAACCGCCCTTTGATCTGAATTCTAACATCAAAATTGCATCTCGGGTGCATCAACACGGTGCCTAAGAGCCTTGTTTTTGGCCTTGATGTTACGAATCATGCATAAGGACTGGGACGCACGTTTTCTAAGACTGACGAGACGATGCACAAATCTATGAAACAAAAGTGAGATTTTAGCAGGGAATGTGATGCTTCACAACTTTCCAAACTGCACGGTAGTGCGTGAGCTGCTTTGTCGTTGGCGTTAGCAAAATGGTCAATAGCTGTTTCCCGAATGTCTCTGCCCGGCTTGTTCTTTTGGTTGACCGGATACTTGTTTTGAGTTTTTTTACCCTTTGACTGCGTCTTCTTGGAAGCATGTCGAAACTGTGGTTTTGTCACTGACCATCCTTGGCCAAATCCACTCACGATCGCGAATGGTCTTGGTATTTGGAAATCTCCGTGTTTGTCTGCGAAAGGCTTGCCGCTCGGCTATGGTAGGAATTCCGTTCCTTCTCCCTATGATTCCGGAAGGCTGTTTGCTGAAGTCCTTAGCGATTCACATTGAGATGAAAACACGTGCAACATTGCTCTATATCATCCATCGCGATTTACAATATCCCGGCTACTGCTGCACGATCCCTAACTCAGGAAAGTCAGCCGTTTTCTCGCAGGTGTTTTCGCCGGAAGAAAAGGTGTGTTCTGATGTTACGGGAATTTATTTCTGCACATGCGGAAAAACACTTGGGGACTAAGGTGGTTTGGTTCGCCAGTGAAGACTTCATCCACATACGCTAACTGGAACATGAGTGCAAACACGCACGCTAAAGAATTGAATGTTCTATACCCGTAGTAAATCAGGAGCAAGCGGTCGCCTGCCAACGCTAGAGGGTAAGGGCCCGCGCGCGTAATTGACGTCTTTGGAAGGGAAATCATGAAGAACGAATGCATAAGCTGATTATCAGAAAACACAAAACATATACTACAGGTTCGAAATCATTTCACAATCCAACGATGCAGAGATAAGAAGTTCGCATACAAAATCAAATCACAAAGCCGCATGCACATCAAACCATCAATCATCTAAAAAGTCATGGGTAAAATAGTATCGTGTCACAGAAAACATGATCACAACCTTTGACAAGGCAGTGTGAAGAAAGAGTAACAAGAATAACCAATCAGTCACAAAGTAAAAACTGTTAAAGAAAAGAAAACAAAAGCAAATCTAATCCAGATAACTAAAAAATGGACATACCTTCATAGTTTTGTGGGATAAAAGGGTTTACAAAATGAGAAAAGTTTAAACACAATTACTCTAAGAAGGGCAAATTAACTTATGAGGAAACAAAACATGAAGAAAACAATTCAATTGATTGTTTTGTTCAAATTGATAATTTCATGAACCGTTTAGTGACGAACAATTTAAAATTCCTATTTAATAAAAATTTCCATTTGTAAATAAATGAATATGGGTATATTTTCATAGGGATCGATAAGTTTGTAAATACATAATCATCATATGTATATGAATATACATGTAGATAAACATTTATATAAAGATAAGCATAAAGATATAGATATATGTAGATATATATAGATCTAAATATAGATACAAGTGTGGCTATGGATATAGTTATGCATATACATTTAGATACACTTAAACATAGGTGTAGATAAACAAAAATATAAAGGTATTGATGTATACATGGATATAGATATACGTATCAATATGGATATAGATATGCATATAGATATGCATATAGATATAGATATATGCATAGATATAGTTCTAGATATAGATATAGATAATGATATAGATTTAGATATAGATATAGATATAGATGAAGATATTGATTTAAACATACATATGGAAATAGAAATAGATATAGATATAGATATAGATAAAGATATAGATATAGATATAGATATAGATATAGATATAGATATAGATATAGATATAGATATAGATATAGATATAGATATAGATATAGATATATATATATATATCTATATCTATATCGATATCTATATCTATAGCTATATCTATATCTAGATCTATATCTATATCGATATCTATATCTATAGCTATATCTATATCTAGATCTATATCTATATCGATATCTATATCTATAGCTATATCTATATCTAGATCTATATCTATATCGATATCTATATCTATAGCTATATCTATATCTAGATCTATATCTATATCGATATCTATATCTATAGCTATATCTATATCTAGATCTATATCTATATCGATATCTATATCTATAGCTATATCTATATCTAGATCTATATCTATATCGATATCTATATCTATAGCTATATCTATATCTAGATCTATATCTATATCGATATCTATATCTATAGCTATATCTATATCTAGATCTATATCTATATCGATATCTATATCTATAGCTATATCTATATCTAGATCTATATCTATATCGATATCTATATCTATAGCTATATCTATATCTAGATCTATATCTATATCGATATCTATATCTATAGCTATATCTATATCTAGATCTATATCTATATCGATATCTATATCTATAGCTATATCTATATCTAGATCTATATCTATATCGATATCTATATCTATAGCTATATCTATATCTAGATCTATATCTATATCGATATCTATATCTATAGCTATATCTATATCTAGATCTATATCTATATCGATATCTATATCTATAGCTATATCTATATCTAGATCTATATCTATATCGATATCTATATCTATAGCTATATCTATATCTAGATCTATATCTATATCGATATCTATATCTATAGCTATATCTATATCTAGATCTATATCTATATCGATATCTATATCTATAGCTATATCTATATCTAGATCTATATCTATATCGATATCTATATCTATAGCTATATCTATATCTAGATCTATATCTATATCGATATCTATATCTATAGCTATATCTATATCTAGATCTATATCTATATCGATATCTATATCTATAGCTATATCTATATCTAGATCTATATCTATATCGATATCTATATCTATAGCTATATCTATATCTAGATCTATATCTATATCGATATCTATATCTATAGCTATATCTATATCTAGATCTATATCTATATCGATATCTATATCTATAGCTATATCTATATCTAGATCTATATCTATATCGATATCTATATCTATAGCTATATCTATATCTAGATCTATATCTATATCGATATCTATATCTATAGCTATATCTATATCTAGATCTATATCTATATCGATATCTATATCTATAGCTATATCTATATCTAGATCTATATCTATATCGATATCTATATCTATAGCTATATCTATATCTAGATCTATATCTATATCGATATCTATATCTATAGCTATATCTATATCTAGATCTATATCTATATCGATATCTATATCTATAGCTATATCTATATCTAGATCTATATCTATATCGATATCTATATCTATAGCTATATCTATATCTAGATCTATATCTATATCGATATCTATATCTATAGCTATATCTATATCTAGATCTATATCTATATCGATATCTATATCTATAGCTATATCTATATCTAGATCTAT